>PVKV010011007.1:0-72784 GCA_004027835.1 Alouatta palliata
GACACAGGGAGGGGAGCATATCACACTGGGGTCTGTTGGGGGAAAAAAGGGGAGGGACAGCGGGGGGTGGGGAGTTGGGGAGGGATAGCATGGGGAGAAATAACAGATACAGATGATGGGGAGGAAGGCAGCAAATCACACTGCCATGTGTGTACCTATGTAACAATCTTGCATGTTCTTCACATGTACCCCCAAACCTGAAATGCAATAAAAAGTATATATTAAAAAAAAAAAAATACACTATGATGGTCAGACAATGGTGAAAAAATAAATAAATAAATAAATAAATAAAAGTATAGAAGAGAAGCAAATTAGATGCAACTAACAATAGAAATATCAGTGCAGAAAAGAAATTTCAAGTCATCATAACTATAACTTTAGAAAAGCATATTAAAATAATATTAAACAAGGTTTGAAACTCTATGTTGAATAAAGAAACGCAACATGTACCTGAAAACAATATATTCATTCTTGGAAAAACTTACCTATAATGCCTAACAAGAAACTGTTACAGGTAGTTAGACAGGCATGAGCAGGGGCAGTAGGGGACTCTCCCTCACCCACTACTAATGTCAGGTGATAGTTTGACAATTATCACATTTTCTCTCTATAAAAAATTGGCAGCCAGTGCCAGGGAGAGGTCATTTTTTTTTTTTTTTTTTTTTGAGACGGAGTTTCGCTCTTGTTACCCAATGGCACGATCTCGGCTCACGGCAACCTCTGCCTCCTGGGTTCAAGCAATTCTCCTGCCTCAGCCTCCCGAGTAGCTGGGACTACAGGCACATGCCACCATGCCCAGCTAATTTTTTTGTATTTTTAGTAGAGACAGGGTTTCACCATGTTGACCAGGATGGTCTCGATCTCTTGACCTCATGATTCACCCGCCTCGGCCTCCCAAAGTGCTGGAATTACAGGCGTGAGCCACTGCCGGCCAAGAGGTCATTTTTTGATAGTCCACACCTGTTGCACTAAAATGCTAATTGACCACAGATGCCAGAAAGAAGCAACTTCCTGGGCATGCATGTTATTTCACCCTTGCACTGCAGCCTGGATGACAGAACAAGATTTCATCTCAAAAAAAAAAAAAAAAAAAAAATGACAAAATGGTGAAGTATGACTTTCCTGGAGGCACATCACCAGGAAAGCAAAGAAACCCTCAGATGGGCATGGATACAAATTCCTAAAAACACTGTGCCTTCTCACTTCCCAGGGAAAATGAAGGCACTGTGTATACAGGCAGCTCACCCTAAGGGAAGAATCATGGGAAAGGGGCCAACCTATAAAGTCCAAGGATCAAAGTTAAACACGGTACTTGTTCTTCAGATCTTCAGTTTCTTTTTCTGTCTTATGCCCCTCAGTCGAATTCCTTCTTCTGAGGCGGCAAAAACTGAGGTTGCTGCAGACTCATATGGACTAGCTTCCAATAACCCAGATACCTTCCACCAGTAACATTTTTGGCCCCATGAGACTCAGATATTTGCCACTCCTAGAAAAATATCCTAATAAATTATGGATGTGACAGAAGAAGGAAAGAAAACAACTGTCATGCAAACAGGTAAACGAAAGGGCCAGTAGAGATAAGCGAATCTAATTGTCGTTAACGTTCAACAGCTGAATGAATAACATTATGAACATTTTTATAATACAAAAGAAAAATTAGTCAAATATTTTGATTTCCTCCTAACCTACTTTTCAAGTATGAACAGTACAGATAACCTATCAACAAAATGAAAAATTTCCAGGATTATGTTCCCCAGAATTCTTTCAGTGAATGAGTATTTTAGAATTAAAATTATTGGAGAAATATTGACATACAGTAGTTATCATTTAAATATATATTTAAATGTAGAGTAGAATAAATTAGGAACAAGAAAGACAGCAGAAATTATATAATGGCTATTATCTTCTCAAATGTTGGTACAGTTAAAAAAACAGAAAAAGTGTACGCAAAATGTTTTTTTTTTAACATTTTCTTCAATCAAATGGGTGAATGCTGTATTCACATTCTGAGAATGCTCTATGTGTAATGTAGAAGAATGCAAAAAAAAGCCAATCTTTAATTTCATCTTCCCTTTTGTCCTTCAGAATCATGATTCTTTGTGGGAAACAAAAGGAATAATAGATGAGAGCTGAAGAATTTTACAAATACTAAGCAGACTAGAATTTAAATGGGGAGTATCAATTTAAGCTCGATGTATCAAATCTCAAAAAATAATGTATTTCGTATTAAAGACAAAAAAGCTCTTCCAGCTCTGACCACATCAAAGGCCTAGAAAAAATGACAAATCTAGGTTCAGTGACTGCCTCTAGCAGCCAGACTGAAATACCATTTACTTCTAAAACTAAACAAGCTTTCTTGAAGAAAATGCAGACTTCAGGTCTAGAACAATGAAAAGGAACTGGATAAGCTCAGAAAATCTTGTTTTATACTGTATGGTTCTATGGCTATTTTTTTTTTTACTCATTAAGCAGTTGTTTTCTAAAGGTATAATATTTTTGTTTTATTTTTAAATTATTATATATCAAAATGTTTTCCTATTTCTTATTTTTTGTGGACAGTTCCAACAATCCAGAATTTTGGATTCATATAACCACCTCCACAATCAGGATATAGGAGATATCCCTAATTCCTTCCAAATTCCTCATGTTATTCCCCTGTAATAACACATATCCACCTGTAATGATGGCAACCACTGACCTGCTCTCTATCAAAGCGGGTTTGTCTTCGAAGAATGCCATATACAGGAAATGGATTTATATAGTATATAACTCATTAAGACTGGCTTCTATCACCAAGTGAAACATCTTTGAAATCTCTCCAAGTTACTGCACCTATCTGAAGTTCTTTTATATTGTCGCGTGTTATCATATTGAATAGATTATTATATATTGCTTATCCATTCACCTGCCGAAGAACTTTAAAACATTTTCAGTTTGGGTATACTGATGAGACAGTTGCTATCAACAATCATAAACAGGTTTTTGTATGAAAATAAATCTTATTTCTCTAGAATAAATACCCAGGAGTGGAACTGTTCGTTTATAAATAAATTGGTAAATAGATGCTGTTTATGGTAGGCAGAATGGTATCAGGATTTCAACCCACTTCTACAGACATTCTCTATAATTCCATCTGTAGGTGTAAACAGGACTTGTGAATAATATTTGATGTCACTTACATGATTATGTTATCTTACATGACAGAAGAAACCTTGCCTTTGTAATTAAAATACCTAATAAGTTGATTTTGAGTTAAAAAATAGAGGTTATTTTGGGTTGACCTAACTTAATCAGGTGAGATCTTGATCATGGTCAGAGAATGTGTACGGGGAGAGAGAGAGGTTCTTCTCTTGGGCTTGAAGAAACCAACTGTCTTGTACTGGCAGGGTTACATGTCAGGAAATGGCAGGCGGCCTTGAAGAGTTCAGGATCTCAGTTCTCTAACTACAGAAACTGCATTCTGTCAATACTCAGAAATTTTTGGAAATAAACTCTGCTCCTCAGATGACACAGAAGTCTCAGGTGAAATCTTCATTTCAGCCTTATGAGACTCTGAGTAATGAACTTGGTTGCTCATTTCCAAGCAACAACTGTTGTTTTAAGCAAATAATTTTTTAATGATTCTCACAGAGCAATGAGAAACTAGCATAATTCTCTTCCATTTTCTGGAAAAGATAATTAATTTTTTGTTACTTCTTTAAGTGTTTGCTAGGTTGATAATGAAAACTTCTGAACATGGAGATTTCTTTCATGAAAAAAATACTACAAATTAAATTTATTTAATAATTAAAGAAGTACTAAAGCTATTTCACCTTAGGTGAGTTATCTTTTAGTTTGTCCACTTACAGTAGCTAATTCATTTTATCTAAGTTTTTAAAATATGTGTCCCCTTATTATTCTTCAAATATCCGTCAAGGCTATAGCGATACACCTTTTTAAATTCCTGATACTGGCAATTTGTATCTTGTAGAAATAACATAGTTTAGATAACATTAATCTCAGATGAAAATCTCTCTTACTGTTTGTTTATTTAGTTATTTATAATTAATGCTATTATTTATATATTTTAACTTTGGCCATTATTTGTTTTCTACTTTTTCCTCTGCTTTTTGTCACTCTCCTTTCTATTCCATGTATTCCTTGGGCTATTTGAACATTTTTAGGATTCCATTTTAATTTTTCTACGGTGATTTTTGACTGTATGTATTTGTATGTGCATATGTTTCTAGTGACTGCTTTAGATATTACAAATACTGTTTAACCTCTTCAGTTATATTGCAAACACTTATTACCATAAAGATACCATTACTCTTCTCCTCTATGCTATAGTTATCTATCAAGTGTGCATACAATGAAACCTCCATCTGACAAGGTTATATGGTTTGGTCATCATCCCTCAAACATGTTCTAGAAACCCAAGTGTAAAACAGGCAATTATGTTTACCCAGATAATTGTTATTTCTGTTGCTCTTTAATAATTCCTGACCTATAAAATTATCTTCTGGTATAATTTACCTTTTTCTGAAGGTTTTTTATTAGCAATTCTTTTTAGCAGATCTGATAGCTAAAAATTCTTAATTTTTCTTTATTGGGCTTGTCTGTTTTACTTTCATTTCTGAAAGATATTTTTCCTGGATATAAAATTCTGGGTTGGTAATTTTAGATTTTACGGAAAGGTGAAGGTTGAAGAAAAACACAGAGAGAGACAGTGGCAGCTCTGTAGCAGATTCAGGCATATCGCAAAAACCTGCAAAGGTCAGGAACAAGCTTAATGCCAGAGCCCACTGCCACATACAGGCTGGCTTACTTATAGGTATGGGCAGAAGGGGTCTGGGCAGTATGGCTTGCTGCTCCGCAGGATATTGATAAAATGCTCTTACGATCAGGCTGTTTGGCCCTTTATTCGGTGGGATGTGATAGGATGTTCCTTGGACTTTTGCCAAGTAGGATATGATAGGGATCTTCCTTCAGTTATGCCTTTGCCCAGCAGGGTATGATAAGAATGTCAGTGGTTGGGCAGGACAGTTTTCATGGCCTGAACTTCCCTAGAATGTTTGATTTTGATCAAGGTCTACGAAATGGCAGGAGGCTTACAAAATGGTGCAGTTTGGACTAACATTCTTGGCTTCTATTTTATTATAAAAGGAAGACGGCATTGTGGTTTATCTGGCTGCTTCCTGCTGAATAAGGACACTGTAATCAGAGTTCAGGTTTTGAAGCAGTGGGTGTCTGACTTCAGAGTTGTTTTTCTGGAGGCGCTGATACTGGACTTGGCGGAGGAGAAGGATGCTATCAATGTGTTTCTGGGTGGCTGCCTGGACAAGGGAGTTTAGCCTTTGGGAGTTAAAGTGGGATATGAAGGTGAGTACATATGGGTCAATTGTTACTATTAGAAGCAGAAAGATTAGGGGCCCTAAAAAAGAATTTACTTGTTATGTCAGTGCTAAGTGTGGTAGATATGCTTAGTTCTGCTGACGGGAATAAAAGGTATAGCCCGCTTCATGTGTGTGGAGTAGGAGAAAATAGGGATTACTAAAGGAACTCACTGGAGATTGAAACACCAGAGAGCTTGGTTTTGAAGAGCTTGCCGGTAGGCAAAGATAGGAGTTTGTGCTACACAGAGAGAAAAGACCCAGGGTAGACAGGCAAAATTTGCAAGTGAAGGTAGCAAGCAATGAGAAGGTGGGGGTTGAAGCAAGAGAGAGAAAAGGGAGTGTTGTGCTACACACTTTTGAACAACCAGATCTCCTGAGAACTCACTATCACAGGAACAGTACCAGGAAGGATGGTGTTAAGCCATTCATGAGAAATGGCTATGATCTAATCACCTCCACCATTCGGAATTACAATCAAACATGAGATTTGGGTTGGGACACAGATTCAAACAATAGCAGGTTCTTTTTGATCCTCTAGGCAAGCACTTCTAAAGAACAAAAAACAAAACAAAACAAGACAAAAACATAGCAACGATGGGTTTTGCCCCTACCTTTTTCGAGTTTCAAGATGAGATAGGAATGCTGGCTGCCTTCACAGTTACCTCCACTTAGCTAGAGCAATAACAAAAGGAAGATAAGTTTTATCTTTGAAATTTAAGTAAAAGACAAGCTGGTATGCTAGAAAGCTTACAATACGGGAATTCACAATCCCTTAAGTTTAAATCACTGCTCTAGTCATTTAAAAATGTATTACTTGCTCTGGATACTTTACACATCTAATCTTCAAGGCTGTCAGTGGCAGAGAAGTCAAAATAATATGTAAGAATGTATAAACATAACGTTTGTACATTTGGATCCAAACAACCTGCAATTTCAAACAGTATATGGCGGTCATGCCAACCTATCTTTTCTCTAATAAGGTCATAATTTCTTGCCTCAAATAGTTTGTTATCAATCACAAACAATTACATTAAATATAATATTTCTTACATTTTTATGCATGGCAGTGATTATGCAGTTACTTTATTGATTCTTGCTCTTATTGTGACACACAGGTAAGTGGGGAAACACTGAAATGAAAGTCCTACTGAATCATTAGTACTTTTTTTTAAGACAGAAATTATTAGATATGAAAACACCTATCTAAACAAAAACGTATTTGTTCTCATTTGGACAGGTTGCTTTTGTGTGTGCAAGTTAGGTCCAAAGTATGCTCAAATGTAGAAGAAAAAAGGAATGTAAGACATTTGAAATTGTTCAATTTTGCTATGATAATTATGTATGAAGCTGATGAATAGTGATTAAACAAAAGATCACATTTACATAAAATGATTGCTATTATCCAAATGGGAAATGACACGTATTGGTCTGTATAGCTCTTAATACTGACAATTTATATGTGGTTTTGTCATAAGGAGGACCATTCAAATAACAACATTTTTTCAATAATTATGACCACATGATTATATTATGCTCAAACTCCTACCGTGCTCAATCTACTACTGCTGAGTTTCTCTTCTTGGTAGCAAAGTTCTATTTATTCAATAGTATCGCAAGCTGAGGATTTTTGTTAACTCATTTCCTCTGATCAGATTTCCCTATAGATAAAAATACAAGATAATATAATTTCTCTAATCTTTGCTGTGACACTAAAGAGAAGAAAAAAATTCACAAATCCAATTAGAAAATATATAATTTTAAAGAAAAATCAATTTAGAAACTGACTTGCATCCGAAGTATTAGATAGATCTATTTATTATTTAAATTATCATTTATGCCTTTGTAATAATAAGAGTTAAGCAAGTCTTATTTAATCTTATATTTTACTCATATTCAGAATTGGATAGATTTTACTATGTCAGTGGAAAGTGCCACTTTTCATATTCATTTTCAAAGCAGTTCTCAGGAGTGCATTATTTATGAGTATAGATGTTCATCTCACATTGCTCCTTTCTAAAAGGTTGTTATTGCGTCTAGATTAGAAAATGTATTCAAAACTCAAAGTACAGTGTCTGGCACATCGTAAGTCTCAGTAAATCTTGCTTTAATTCTCTCCTGGTCCTGATAAACCAACAATCACATTATCAAAAGGTTCATTATCATTTTTAACGTAAGCTACTTATTGAAATAGAGCTCTTTTCATTCTTTCATTGTAATTAAAATACCTTAAGAAAGCAGACAATTCGCATTTTGATTTTCACTCCCAACACTAAAAAAGATTTGACTACAGTCACTTAGGAAACAAAAGCATAAAGCTTTTAGCATTACCATTAGATTATGAGAAAAAAACATATTTTAAAAACTTAAAATAATTATACAATTTTAATGTTTGAAATTATAACCTATTCATTTTTCTTTCACAGTTACCCTAAAAATACTCACACACATTTCCATGGCAATAGTACTGGAGCTTTTGTAAGAGAGCATAAATATTGCCCAAAAAATTAGTGTTCACTAAGATCATTTTCTGTTCTGCATTCATTATTCCCAGTGATATAATCCTAAAAAACATTATAGATATTAAGATAGTTTGAAAGGAATAGTAGAGTTTATGTGGTTTAAATTTTATCATTAATTAGTAAAGTATACTTATATACCTTCTACTTTAGAACTGTTAAAATAATAGTGATGATAATATTTAAAATACATACATTTGAAATTTTAGATATAATGTGTGTGCATACATAAAATGTGTGTGTGTGGAGATACATATATAAATGTATATATCTATACACATATATATATCTTACATGCAAAGAGAGAAAAAGAAAAAAACATGATGACATATTGGTAATACAATATTAACTGAATAAAATAAGTTGTAGAATAAATTCCTTATTAAAAAGCAATAAGTAAAATCCTATACATAATAAATAAATTTCAATATGTTTATTTAAACACAGAAATAATTGTTCAAAATTGCACAACTACCTGATAAAGTTTGGTACTTTGGGGAAGAACGGAGAGAATTCTTTCGAAGAGTGGAGAGATAATACTTTTCTACATACAATATGTATCATTTGAATAGTTAAAGCCACGGTTTTCCATTGTGGTTGTATTAGTTTACTTTCTCACCAGCAGTATAAAAGCTTGCCCTTTTCATTGCATCCATGCCAACATCTATTATTTTTTGACTTTTAAATTATGGCTATTCTTGCAAGAGTAAGGTGGTGTTGCATTGTTGATTTGATTTACGTGTCCCTGATAATTACTGATGTTGAGCATTTTTTCATATGTTCATTGGCCATTTTTATATCTTCTTTTGAGAATTGTCTATTCCTCTCCTTGGCCCACTTTTTGATGGGGTTTTTCTTTTCTTGCTGATTTATTTGAGTTCCTTGTAGATTCTGGATACTAGTCCTTTATCAAATGTGTAGTTTGTGAAGATTTTCTCCCATTCTGTGGGTTGTCCATTTACTCTGCTGATTATTTCTTTTGCTGTACAGACACTTCTTAGTTTAGTTAAGTGCTATTATTTACCTTTTTTTTTTTGCATTTGCTTTTGGGTGTTTGGTCAGGAAGTCTTTGCTTAAGCCCATGTCTAGAAGTGTTTTTCTAATGTTATCTTCTAGAATTTTTATGATTTCAGGTCTGAGACTTAAGTAATTGATCCATTGAGTTGATTTTTGTATAAGGTAAGAGATGAGGATCTAGTTTCATTCTTCTACATGTGGCTTGTTAATTATCCCATCACTATGTGTTGAATAAGTTGTCCTTTCCCCACTTTATGTTTTTGTTTGCTTTTTCAAAGATCAGTTGGCCGTTAAGTATTTCGGTTTATTTCTGTGTTTTCTATTCTGTTCCACTGGTCTATGCTCCTATTTTTATGCCAGTAACAATCTGTTTTGGTGACTATAGCCTTGTAGCATAGTTTGAAGTCAGGTAATATGATGCCTCCAGATCTATCCTTTTGCTTAATCTTGCATTGGCATGTAAACTCTTTTTGGGTTCCACATGAATTTTAGGATTGTTTTTTCTAGTGCTGTGAAGAATGATGGTGGTATTTTGATGGGAATTGCATGGAATTTGTAGATTGCTTTTGGCAATATGGTCATTATCACAATATTGATTCTACCCATCTGTAAGCATGGGAAGTGTTTCCATTTGTTTGTGTCATCTGTGATCTCTGCCAGAGCTGTTCTGTAGTTTTTCTTGTAGCTAGGTAGCCTTTTAATCCTCATCCTACTCCCACTCTCCACACTCAAGTAGGCCCCAGTGTCTGTTGTTCCGTTCTTTGTGTCAATAGTAATCGATGTTTAGCTCCCATTTGTAAATGAGAACCAGTGGTATTTAGTTTTCTGTTCCTGTGTTAGTCGACTCAGGATAATGGCCTCCACCTCCAACCACGTTGCTACAATGGACAAGATTTCATTCTTTTCATGGCTGAATGGTATTCTATGGTGTATATGTACCATATTTTCTTTATACAGTCTGCTTTTGATAGGCATTTAAGTTGATTTCATATCCATGCTATTACAGATAGTGATGCTATGAACACATATGTGCATGCATTTTTATGGCAGAATAATTTATATTCCTTTGGATACCTACCTAATAATGGAACCGCTGTATCAAATGGTAATTTTGTTCTAAGTTTACTGGGAAATTGCCAAACTTCTTTGCATAATGGCTGAACTAATTAACATTCTCACCAGCAGTGTTGAGCATTTTTTTCATATTCTTGTTGGAAGCATATATGTCTTCTTTCAAAAGGTATTTGTTTGTGTTCTTTGCCTACCTTTTCATAGGGTTGTTTTTGCTTGTAAATTTAAGTTCTTTATAGACTCTAGATATTAGACCTCTGCTGGATCAATAGTTTGCAAAATTTTTCTCTCATTGTTTGTTTACTCTGTTGATTGTTTCTTTTGCTATGCAAAATTCTTTTGTTTAATTAGATTCCATTTATCCACTCTCGTTTTTGTTGCAATTGCTTTTGGCATCTTATTCATGAAATCGTTGTTGAACTTACATCCGGAATGGTTATAATCCAGCATTTTTATAGTGTTAGGATTTGCATTTACTCCATCTTCAATCCATCTTGAGTTGATTTTAGGGGTCCAGTTTCAATCTGCATATGGCAAACCAGATATCCCAGCATCATTTATTGAATAGAGAGTCTTTTCCCATTGCTTGTTTTTGTTGATTTTGTCAAAGATGAGATGGTTGTAGGTGTGTCTGTTATTTATGGGCTCTCTATTCTGTTCCATTGGTCTATGTGTCTGTTTTTGCATCAGTGCCATGCTATTTTGGTTACTGTAGCCTTGTAATATAGTTTGAAGTCAGGTAATGCGTTGCCTTCAGCTTTTTTCTTATTGCTGAAGATTGCTTTGGCAATTCAGGCTTTTCTTTGGTTCCATGTGTATTTTAAAATAGTTTTTTTCTAATTCTATGAAGAATGTCATCAGTAGTTTGATAGAAATAACACTAAAGTTGCTTTGGGAAATATAGCCATTTTAACAATGTTGATTCTTTCTATCCATGAGCATGGAATTTTTTTTCCATTTGCTTATGTCATGTGATTTATTAGAGCAGTGTTTTGTAGAGAAATTTAACCTCCCTTGTTAGCTGTATTCCTAGTTAATTTATTCTTTTTGTGATGTTTGTGAATGAGATTTTGTTCTTGGTTTGGCTCTCAGCTTGGATGTTATTTATGTATAAGAATGGTACTGACTTTTGTACACTGATTTTGTATCCTGAAACTTTGCTGAAGTTGTTTTTCAGATCAAAGAGCTTTTGGGCCAAGGATATGGGATTCTCTAGGTATAGAATCATATTGTCTGCAAACAGGGATAGCTTGACTTTGTCTCTTCCTCTTTGATGTATTTTATTTCTTTTTCTTGCCTGATTGCTCTGGCTAGCACTTCCAGTACTATGTTGAATAAGTGTGGTGAGAGAGAACATACTTGTCTTTTCCTGGTTTTCAAGTGGAATGTTTCCCACTTTTGCCCATTCATTTGGATATTAGCTATGGGTTTTTCATAGATAGCTCTTATGATTTTGAAGTTTGTTTCTTCAATGCCTAGTTTATTGAGGGTTTTAAGCATAAAGGAATGTCAAGCTTTATCAAAAGCCTTTCTACATTTATTGAGATCATCATGTGTTGTTTGTTTTTAGTTCTGTTTATATGGAGAATCACATTTATTGATTTGCATATATGGAACCAACCTTGTATCTCAGAGATAAAGCCTACTTTATTGTGGTGGATTAACTTTTTGATGTACCATTGGATTTGACTTGCAAGTATTTTGTAAAGGATTTTTGCAACAATGTTTATCAAAAATATTGGCCTTAGTTTTCTTTTCTAGTGTTGTCTCTGCCAGGTTTTGGTATCAGGATGATGCTGGCCTCATGAAATGAGCTAAGGAAGAGTCCCTCCTCCCCAATTTTTTAAGAATAGTTTCAGTAGGAATGGTACCAGATCTTCTTTACACATCTGGTAAATTCACCTATGAATCTGCTCCTGAGCTTTTTCTGTTTGGTGGGCTTTTAATTACAGATTCAATTTCAGATCTCGTTATTAGTCTCTTCAGGAATTCAATTTCTTCCTGATTCAACCTTGAGAGATTGCATGCTTCCAGAAATGTATCCATTTCTTCTAGAATTTCTAATATGTGTGCATAGAGATTTTTGGATGTATGTCGGTTCAGGGGTAATGTCCCCTTTGTCATTTCTGATTGTGTTTATTTGGATTTCTCTCTTTTATTTTTCAATACTCTAGCTAATGGTCTATCTATCTTATTAAATCTTTGAAAGAACAAACTCCTGGATTCATCACGTATTTTATTTTATCTCCATTTCCTTAAGTTCGGCTCTGATTATGGTTATTTCTTATTTTCCGTCAGCTTTAGGGTTGGTTTTCTTTTGTTTCTCTAGTTCCTTTGGTTGTAATGTTAGATTTTTTATTTTAGATCTTTCTAAATTTTTGATGTGAGCAATTAGTGCTATCAGCTTTTCTCTTAACATTGCTTTGGCTCTGTCCCAGATATTATGGCATGTTGTATCTTTGTTTTCATTAGTTTCAAATAATTTCTTAATTTCTACCTTGTTTGTTATTCATACAGCAGTCATTCTGGATCAGGTTGTTTAATTTCCAACTTTTTGATATGACAATTAGTGCTGTAAACTTTACTCTTAACATTGCTTTGGCTCTGTCCCAGATATTATGGTATGTTGTATCTTTGTTTTCATTAGTTTCCTGTCATCCAGTTGCAAGCTGGTTATTATGCAGATTTGTTTGTGTGATTGCTTTAAAGTGTCCCTGGGGTATGTGTTTAAGTATGTTTTTGTAGTGGCTGGTAACAATCTTTCCTTTCCATATTTAGCACTCCCTTCAGAGCCTCTCGTAAGGCAGGTCCGGTGGTAACACAAATCTTGCCTGTTTGAAAGGATCTTATTTTTCCTTCACTGATGAGACTTGGTTTGGCTGGATATGAAATTCTTGGTTGGAATTTCTAAGAACGCTGAATATGGGCCCTTAATCTCTTCTGTCTTGGAGGGTTTCTGTTGAAAGGTCTGCTGTTAGACCAATGGGGTTACTTTTGTAGGTGATCTGCCCCTTCTCTCCAGCTCTCTAAAGCATTTATGTCTATCATGTTGACCTTCAAGTATTTGACTGTGTTTGGGGATGACCTTCTTGTGTAGTATTTCAAAGAGGTACTCTACATTTTCTAAATACAAATGTTGGCTTCTCAAGTGAGGTTGAAAAAATGTTCATGAATAATATCCTGAAATACGTTTTCCAAGTGGCTTGCTTTCTCTCCCCCTCTTTTAGGAACACCAGAGTGTCATATATTTGATCTCTTTATATAATCCCATATTTTTTGGAGGTTCTGTTCATTCTTCTCTATTGTTCTTTTCTTTTTTTTTTTTTTTTTTTTTTTTTTTTTTTTTTTTTTTTTTTTTTTTTTTTTTTTTTTTTTTTTTTTTTTTTTTTTTTTTTTTTTTTTTTTTTTTTTTTTTTTTTTTTTTTTTTTTTTTTTTTTTTTTTTTTTTTTTTTTTTTTGTCTGACTGTGTTATCTCAGAAAGCCAGTCTTCAATCTCTGAAAGTCTTTCCTCAGCTTGGTTGACTTTGTTAATACTTGTGATCCTATTCTGAAATTCTTAAAGTGAGTTTTCCAGCTCCGTAGGATTAGTTTAGTTCTTTCTTAAAATGTCCATGTTGTCTTGCATTTCCTGTATCATTTTATTGCCATCCTTAGAATCCTTGGACTGAGTTTTGACTTTCTCCTAAATCTTGATGATCTTAGTTTGTATTCACATTCTGAATTATATTTCTGTTATTTCAGCCATCTCGGCCTGGTTAAGAGCCATTGCTGGAAAAAGAGTGTGTTCATTTGGAGGTAAGAAGATACTCTGGCTTTTTGAGTTGCCTAAGTTCTTGTGCTGTTTCATTCTTATCTTTGTGAGCTGATGTTCCTTCAATATTTGAACCTGCATTTTTAAGATTTATTTTACTTTATTTTATTTTTATTTACCTGGGCCTTTGATTGTGGTATAAGGTGAGTTCAATCGACTGGATTCATTTTTGGAAGACTTTATGGAGCCAATGTTCAGCTCAGGACTTGCGGGCTACTTGTTGTAACTCTGCAGTTTGGAACTGGGACCCCAGCTTTGTTCTCTGGCCCCTTCAGGTTAAGAACCTGCTGAAGGGGCTGAGGTTTTCCTATACCGCTGGTCAGAAAAAGTCTGAGGGTGGTGCTATCCAAAGCACTTCTTTGGCAATAACAGTGGGATTTGTGCTCATTCAAATGTTCCAGCAGCAGTAGTAGCACAGCAGGTTGCATGTTTGTCAACTGAGATAGGTCCCTGATGGGCACAAGGGTGCTGCCACATGTGCACATGTTAGTGCCAGCAGTGATGTGGGATGGTTGTGGGTGCTGGCAGGTATAGGGCTGGTTTCTTCCATGTGCCCACTGACACCAGCATCACTGATGGTGCAGGACCTATGTAAAGTATTTTATGTCTATAAATTCATTGAATTTAAACAGCACCATTCTACACATGTTTCTGACTTCAAGTTAAAGATATACCTTTAATGACAGAAAAAAATAGTGATGACAGGTTTCTTGAAAATATATACATTGCATGGTTTTGTGTTGTTTAGTAAATATCACTGAAGCAGCACCATTGTCTGGTGTAAATAGCAAGGTTCTTGGTCTCAAGACCAAGTAAATCAAGGTTTGGACACGCACGCACTGAGTGAGATTGGAGCAGGAGTTTAATAGGTGAAAGGAAAGATCAGCTCTCTGTCACAGAGAGGGGTCCCGAGCACGTTGCCAAATTGTAGTAAAAATGTCAGGGTTTTTATAAGTGGGCCAGAGAGAAGACGGTGTCTTATCTTTCTAAGGCCTGAAGATGGTGAGGACCAAGTGTGCTATCTGCATAGAGCAGAGTTTTCTATCAGCTCTCACCCCATCCCTTGATCGTGTAAGCAGACTCGGTCTGTGCTGCTTTGTTTTGCTTACCTGGGAGGAAGTTTCCATGTCTGTTTCCAAACATCTTGCAACTGCCGTTATCCCCCCTGAATCTGCTTCTAGCTTCCCTATCTTAGTGTGCCTAAAGGGAAAAAAATGTGCTTATTAAGGCCTACTGTTTTTACTGGGGCCCATTGTCTGAGTGTGAAGTTTGGTGATTACCCCCACACTCCTTCTGAACCCAAGTTTATCTGTGTTTTACAACCTCATCTTTCAGGCTACCTTTTGATAGAAGAGAAATGATTTATTTGAACTGCATGAGGTTAGAAAGGAAGCTATTTCTGTGACTCTCTTTACCCTAACAGTCTACCTAAATAATTTCTATTTCCTATAACATTCTACCTACCCCCAGGAATAGAATCCCTAACTGCTGTTATGAAGAATTGGGCAACAACTTCTTCTGGCTACTTCCTGCTGGAGAGGAGTATGGTATGGGAACAGCAGCTAGGGCTCCTCCTGGGGTTGAGTTAAGGGTCCTGGGTAGAAGGGTGGCTTCATTTTTGGCTCTATTTGCAGTACCATCTGAAGCTTGATGGCTTCTGGGCATGAAAAGATAAACTTCACAAGAAGGTTTATAAATTATCTGGCAGGATTTGTAGCCTAATTATCCATAACTAGAATATTGTTCCAGATTTCTACATTACTCTTTCCTTTTTGTCTCCTTTGAGTCACAGCTGGAGATTGGTGGTTGGCTTACAGGAATAAGCATGGTTAGTTTAAAACGTAGACAAAAACTTCAATTAATGAGACTGGAAGTTAGTGATAGATTTCTGATGTTTTAAAACACAATTTCTCTCTCTCCAGTTTTTGTTTTTGTTCAAAAAAAAATCTATGATAAGACTGATTTGTTTGCAAAACAGACTTTAGTCTTATATTTGGCTTCATTATTTACATAAAGTGCAACAAGAATAATCATCCTTAGATAAGGCCTTTTTGAGGCTTTGATGGAATTCTGTTCCACAAGGAATCTTAGATAGGACTTTTTAAAGCCAAGCCCAGCCATGGATTTGCACACTCAAATATCTGTGAGTTGGTAAACTTATTTCTTCTTGAGGTTCTAGGACCATGGGGTGTCTACGCCTGTTAGAAAGTGGCATTCTTTACTCACCACAGGTCAGGGACTTTGTACAGAGACTGTATAGACAGTTGAGTCCAGTTTTCCCAAGAAGCTTTTATTGGCTCTGCCAATTGAGCTTCATTCCTTAAAGGAGAACACACCCTTCCCGTCAAAGCCTTGATAAAGTAACCTGTTTTTCCAATTGTGTCTTATTGCAGAAGAAAATGGATTCTTGTTGCAATGATGCAAACAACTATATCGTAATTTAAGAATTAGTTTCCAAATTCTAGAGGAACTAGGCAGAGAGAAACAAACATGTTTCAAATCTTGTTCACAGGAGTGTTACTTGTTTAGTAGTTAAAAGTTCCTAAGAAAGTTTCCTTGACTTTGAAAAACAAAATAAGCATCGGCAGTATTTCAAGCACAAATTAAGAATATTGCTGTAGTTTTCTACTAGTTCAGTCCATTCCATTAACTCTTGTTCTGCTTGATATTCATAAACATTTTAGCTTTTTATGAGTTGCGTCCATTTTTCTGTTATCAGAAACCTGGATTTAGGAGCATCTGTTAAAGTTCCACAGCTTGATTATAAACCATCTTTTGAAGAAAATTAAAACAAGACAATGACTGTAAATGACAAAACGTCCAGGGTGGTTATAGTCAAGAACGTGGTTACAGCCGTGGTTATTTCCATGGCTTACAATAACACAACATTAACAACCTTAACTGTGATTGATAGCAAATATTCAGACACTAGAACCTTAGACATCCCATATGGTTTTGGAACATATGTTAATATTATTCCTTGAAATACAACCTGAAAGGCATCAGACATTATTATGGCAATTCCATGTACCTAAACATGTTAAATAATCCTGTTTAATTCTTTCTTGGATGCTCCAGGGGCCCTTTGCAGCTCCAAAAAGCCAGGAGTCAGGAAAGACAAACTTGAGATTAATGATTGACTCTGGAAAGCCTGTAAATATGTTCATAATTTAAAACACTTGATATTATAAAATAGAATTTTAGATTACCATAAGATTTTTTGTCAAAGTGATGAGCCAAAAATTTGAAAAAGCAAAAACCATTCATCAGCTTTTATTATTACATGAAAATCTTGTTCAACCAATTTGACCATGAGGTGAGATTTTTAAAAACTTTTTATAACCCTCTACAAATTTTGCTGAAGAGTAGATTAGCATTTTAAGAAAACCTTGTTGTACTTTTATTTTAATATTTAATTTACTGAAAAACATGTAATACCCTTTTGAATTTAGTTAATATGTTTACAATTTTCTTTACAAGATTAATTTTTAAAAATCTTTTTTTTTTACAATTTGCTTAAACATTCACTTTATTTTATTTAATTCAAGACAATTATTTATTCCTTGGTAAAATGTACATGTCCATGCCTTCCTAAAATCTTCAACTAAAAAACACGTTTACTGTTTTTTTAAACACACCTTGCATGCAAATCCATGTCCAGTAGTCTCAATTACATGTCATAACGGTAACTCTTAACAATTTTTAACTTTAATATAAAACCTGTTAAGTTGTTTTAATTATGTCCTAGGTGCAGACAGAGTCCGACTTCTTTCAGCATTGTTAGGGGTATGGCTACTTCCATGTGTTCCCAGACCTTACCATTGTGAAGCTGGCAAGTTGATAGTATTTAAAGTCCAAAGAAGCAGTTTACAATCTTAAAACGTTTCGCAAACCTACTATCTGACCTGAATAATCTATACCACATTTTTATACCTTGAATACATTTGTATTTTATCAATAATTCTTAAGACTGCTTTTATTTTTAAAGACAAAAATCACTTGAACTGAAAGGTATCCCAGCCATTACTTTTCCTTAAAAATATTTGATTTAAGTGTTTATTTTTAGGCCAATTAATTAGAGCTGTTTTTAGTAGACATCACACACACAACACAAATATAACCACACAGGCAGAAGATTCAGTAGTTATAAGATTTACATTTGCCAATTTCCCAATTGGATTATGGCCTCTGGGTGAGGCCTTTTAAGAATAGGACTAGGAATACAATTTCCGGGGCCTAATAAACAAGCATAGCCGGAAGACAAAGACAGATTTTGAGAGATACTTACTCACTTCTAATTCTAGGGGTCCCATGAAGAAAACAGAGATTTTTCCCAGAATCGGATTTGTGGTGCCTTTTCTGTTTTCCCAAGGGGTCGCAAGCCACCAGAAGTTATTCTAGGGTCTTTCATATATGCACCAAGAGTAGCAAGACACAGTGAAAAAAGCAATTCAGTCTACTGAAAAAAAAAAAAAAAAAAAAAGCTTTTCTAGGAAAATAAGATTTATAAGGAGAAAAACATAAAGGCCTTTCAAATATCCCTATAGCTTTGATATATCCCTTTCAAATATCCACTTTCAATTAAGCTGAGTGCATTTTTAAAAAATTCTTTTTCAGCTGGGCACAGTGGCTCATGCCTGTAATCCCAGCACTTTGGGAGGCCGAGGTGGGTGGATCACAAGGTCAAGAGATAGAGACCATCCTGGCCAACATGGCGAAACCCTGTCTCTACTAAAAATACAAAAATTAACTAGACGTGGTGGTGCATGCCTGTAGTGCACCAATGCATTCCAGCCTGGTGACAGAGCGAGACTCTGTCTGAAAAAAATATATATATTTTTCGTTGATTAAAACTTTATAGAGAATGTAAACAATAATTCTTGCCATTTTTTTCCAAGTTTGCACCACTACCTGTTCACAATTACATTTAAGTTCTCCAGATTTCTCTGGGAGAAAGTGGCTAGGCTCAGGCAATGACAGGTTTTCAACTGGGACTGCAGATCTCTTTAGCATCAAAGCTTGACATTTGAGGAGGCAACTCTCTGTTAGCTAGAGACTTTCCTTAGAGGACAACAGTCCTATTACATTATGTGGGGTTAAGCAGTTAAGCTATTCCCCATGGTTAACCCAGTGGTCTATGGCACTGGCAAAGTCAACTAACTGCCTGAAGACAGGCTGACCGTCCTTTAGCCACCAACTTAAATTACTTGCTTAAGTAACTCACTGGCTGTTGAACTGGGCCTCAAGCCTTAGTTAAAATTTCCATGTTAAAACTATATACCATTTCCTTCCTTTCTGGTAAATATAGATTGAATGCTTTTCCTATGGAAAGACTGAGGACTGGTGCTTTAAGGAAGGCTTACTTTAGCTGGTTCAAGACTTTTTGAGCCTCAGGTTCCCCAAATGGGGGGTGAGTTTTAACTGTATGAGTTTCTGTTACGAGGTGGTATAAAGAGCGAGCCATTTCCCCATAGTCTGCAAAATTAAATAATGTCAATGAATCCCTTAACTGTTAAAGGAAATGGGCTTAATCGTTTTTTCACCTGGTGCTCTGGTCACTCCTGACAACATTAGACCTAGGTCTAGATTTTACGGAAGTCTGATAGAGCTGAGCTTTTTGAGACCCTATATCCTCTTTTTAGCTTTTTAGATTTTGAGACCCTATATCCCCTTTTAGCTAAGAAATTGAGGAGATCCCCAGTGCCTTCTCGAAATTTCCTTGATTGGGACACAGAGGAGAGTGTCATTTACACAGTGCAAAGTTTCATCTTGAGAGTGAGAAAAACCAGACAGATTTTTAGACAGGGCCTGTATTAGCAACATCCTTCCAACGTCAGGTGCCGCCTGAGTAACGAACATGTTCTTTATTAAATTGGGAGGCAAGAAGGTGTGTTTTATTAAAGCTTTTCTTAATCTTTCCAAAAAGGCAGGAAGATTTTCATCTGGTATTTGGTTCAACATGGATAGTTTAAAGTAATTAAGAGGTTTCGTTCTCGTTCTTTTAAACCTTTTAAAACGAACATCAGAACCTTCTGATGTTCCACTCTTTTATGGGCTCACTAGGGCTCCAATTAGGGGTCTAAAAAGGCACCGTTTCTCCTCCTGTTGGGAATGGGGATTTTGTCTCTCTTTTACCCTTGTTTTCCCTTTAGAATTTTTTCTATCAATGATTTTAAACTGGCTATAGGAGTGCTGTTTGTCTCCAAATGTTTCTGCTGCCTGTGAGGCTGCCTGCTTTCTGTAACAGTTATGGTTTGGCTTAAAAGTAGTATAGCATCTCTTTATGTAAGATTAAACACTTGGGTTAAATTTTGAAAAGCCTTAGTATACCTATAAGCGTCATCAGAAAATTGGTCCAAGTCTCCCTTTATTTGCCTAAGGCCTTATAATAAGGGAACATGTACCCTAGTGGTGCCCCTTCCATCTATCATTTCTTGGAGGAATAGGAATGAAGCTGGGGCAGTGGGGAGCTTTGGAGATGGTGGAGCTGGAGAAGCTGATGGTAAAATTGGAAGGGGCCCCAGATAAAGGGGACTGGAAGGACTGAGGCACTTTGAAGCCGCCTCCAATGGCTCCTCCAAAATTTGCTCTTCTGACGTAGGAGAACTACTCTCCACAGACGTGGCTTGATGCGATTGTTAAGAGAGCTGAGTCAATTGTGCAATGCCTTCAAAGGTCTGGGTTGTCTCACAAGGCAAAGAAAGCCTGTGCATGGGGGACCTCAGACCCATGCCCTCCCATCTACAGGAAATAATTGTTGGATAAGGTTAAAGTTAAGGGTCCCTTCATCTGGCCAGGTCTGTTCATTCCTGAGATAGTAAGAAGACCATGCCCTTGTGCAAAAAGAAATGAACCACTTTTTCTCAAAGTTTTAGGGTATAAGAAGTCTCAGTGCTTCAGAATGCACTCCAGATGAGTGCAGGTCGAAGATGGCTTGTTACCCATCTAGAAAAGAGACAAGAGAAGTGGTGTCCCTCAGTCTTCTTGTTCTTTTCAGAGTGACCCAGGGTGGAGGGGACAACAGTGGGGGTGTCCCCCTGACTTTTCTCCTTCTTTGGTCCCTGGGTCCTGGAACCATAATTGCCACCCGTGGTTGCAAGCATGACCCCCAAACATGGTACCAGAGGATCTAATCAATGGGGCTAGTCCCAGTTACCCATGTGACCTTAGTCCTTTTTCAGATAATTGGGTAATTACCCTTTTAACTCCCAGACTTGTGTGACCTGCATGGATCCTTGATGGATGGGTCTCAGGAGAGATTATGTAACAGTTGCATTTGAGCAAGGCCCCTTAATGAGGGGAGTATACTGAGCTGAGCTTTATATCTTGCTATTATAACCTGGAGTAGAGAATTTACTCTCTAGTGGTGGTTCTGGCTAACTTTCAGGAATAAAATTCCCTTTCTATTTAGATGCCATTCTAGTTGTAGACAGAATAGGTGTCTCAAGAGAACATAAGGGTTAAATGGTGACCTTCCTGCTAATGGAGATAGTATTGTGACTAAAATTTGGTTTCAGAGGACATTATTCTCCTCATTGCTGACAGCAGAGTTCTTCCTCTCACAGAGGGGTTGTAAGGTTTGGTCACTATTAGAAATACATAAAAGGGAGAAGAACTGGAAAGCTAGGGGCTTTTTGCGAATTGCAGACAAGTTTCCCCATGGAGAAAATTCCCTTCCACTAGGTGGCAATGTAAGCCTTGAAATACCAGGCAATAACTTTACCACGATATTCTCTAAACAAAGGACAGAGAGGGAAGTCGGACATGTGGCAAGCTGTCCCCACAGAAACCTCCTAGCAGGAGAAAGTTAATTTGCCTGATAGAGGGTCTACCCCGTCTGACTAGGGAGTGCTGGCTCCTCACATGGGAAAAGACACAGCCTAGGTGGAAAGAGGGATGTTCATTGGGGTGGGGGTCGGGGTGATAGGAAGGAACCTTCTATCCAATCCCAGTAAGTGCCATCATTAAGAGTTAGTTTATCAGATCTCATCATGAAATCTCCCTGTCTGTAGAAAGTCACAAAACCAGCAATCTCTTGACCAGCATTCCTGGTTACTAAGGTAGTGGCTAAACCTGACTAATTGAATTATTTCCTTGGGCTGTAAAACCTCCCACAGCATTGCATACAGAGAGGGGATGGGAGACATGGTGACCACACAAAGGAACAGAGGAAAAGGTTTGCAACAGGAAAGCTTGGCAATCCCGTGGCAGACAACTGATTGGGCAGTTGGAGGCTGGGGTCAGTGTCAGGCCAGGAGCCTTTAAATAACACAAGGGTGTAGCCCTGGCCAGAAATCCTCAGTTGCTTCAAGATCAATTTCAGCCCTATGTGACAGCAAAGTTCTCCATGAACGGAAACTGGTTTGGACAGAGCCAACATTCCCAGAACTCTTAGGGCACTGCCTAAGTCCTCCCCAGCAAGCCTCACATCTGAGTCTTTAAGATTGGTGGCTAGCCTTTGTGGCTCATTAACCTGAAAGATTCCCAGTTCTTTGAGAGAATAAAAACTGAGGACGAGAGTCCTCAGAAATAAAAGTAGACAATCTGCTCCTTTACTCACTCTTCTGATGAATTCACCTTCAAATCCTGAGCGGGCCCCCAAAATGAAACACCACATTGTCTGGGTAAATACTAAGGTTTTTGGTCTCATGACTAAGGAAATCAAGGTTTTGGATACACACACACAGAGTGAGATTGGAGCAGGAGGTTAACAGGCAAAAGGAAAGAACAACTCTCTGTCACAGAGAGGGGTCTCAAGCACATTGCCAAGCTATAGTAAGAATGTCAGGGTTTTTGTAAATGGGCCAGAGAGAAGAGGATGTCTATCTTTCTAAGGGATGAAGATTTAATCAGGACCAGGTATACAATCTGCATAGAGCAGGGTTTTCTATCATCTCTCACCCCATTCCTTGATCATGCAGGCATACTCTTTGTGCTGCTCTGTGCTGCTTTGCTTTGCTTATCTGGGAGGGAGAGTTTCTGTGTCTGTTTCCAGACATCTTCTTGCAGCTGCAGGCATCCCCACTGTGTTCACTTCTAGCTTCCCTATCTTAGTATGCCTAAAGGAAAAAAAAATGTGCTGATTAAGGCCCACTGTTTTTACTGGGGCCCATTGTATGAGTGTGAAGTTTGGTGATTACCTAGGAGACACTCTCTCCTTCTGTGCCTGAGTTTACCTATGTTTTACAACCTGATCTTTCAGGTTGTCCTTTGTTAGAAGAGAAATGCTTTCTTTAAGCTGCATAAAGTTAGAAAGGGAGCTATTTCTGAGCTGCATTTTGTTAGGAAAGTGTTCTGCTGGGGGCTCTTTTTACCTTGTCTACCTATATAATTTCTTTCTGTTTTTTATAATATTGAGAGAATGTGTTAAGGAAAACCAGGTCGACAAGGGGCGTGGTTTGAAAAGCAAGAACTTCCCAGCTCCATGCCTCCATCCACCTCCCCATCCAGGAACCTAGAGTTCTTTGTCTAACTTTCCCTTGCGTTGGCTAGGTAGAATTCCAGGTGAGCTTCTTTGTTCAGAAAGCCTGCCAAAAGCCCTGGAAGAAGGGGCTCTGGCCCAAGCAATCAATCTGGGATCAAAGATCAATTACTCCAGAGGAAGTGTGAAAGAACTCTTATTAAACAAGAACATAAATGGAGCCAAAATAACTCCAGGGTTAAAATCCCCCTGCCTCTTACCTGTGCAGATTTCCCTTTCTGGGATCCCCTCCCACAACAACCTGGGAGCTGTCTTTCCCTGTCTACCTGTGTGGATATCCCCTTCATATTCCCCTCTCATGGCAGTGTGGGAGCTCTCCCTCTTTCTCTCTCTTTCTCTGCCTAATAAATCATTTTCTGCTAAACTCTTTGGGTCTGATATTTACTTGAACAGTAAGCCCACCATGCCACCAGTGCCCCTTCATCCATTCTTGGGGCAAAGAGAGGCTAAGAACCTCAGGTACATCAAATTGGAGAGGGAGCTGAACCCCGTCCCATCCCACAATCCAGTTACAATCTTTCTACATGTACATTCATGTATATTGATAGTGGTGATTACCTCCTATGATTGTGAATGAAAGGTTCTCTACACCCATCAAACAAGTTTCTTCACTTGCACTCTCACTTTATAAATTAATCTTATACTTAATTTTACCTTTCATGATTAATTTATCCTCCTCTGCTGGACTTTTCCATCAGATTGCAAACATTCTTATGTCCCTATTAAAACACAAATGCTTTTACTCTTCTACATGTCTTTACTCCGTGTCTTTTTTCTGCTTCACAGGTAATTTTTCAAAATTTCTTTTTTTTTTTCTTGTATTTTCTGTCTCCACTTCCTCTTCTCTGTTTCTCCTCTTAATCTCTAACTGTCTTTCAGTCACCATTCCACTGAGTCTGCAGTAGCTAGACATTGTTTTCTTTTTAAATTCTATCCTTACCTGTACTGTCAGCATCATTGTTTCTTTTTCTTGAAATTTTGTCGGGGTCACCACCTGAGGAGGTCTGTCCTGCAGACCCATGACTCAGTGGCAGATGAATAAACGCACTACCACATAGAAGATAGTGAATGAGTGGGCTGAGGTGTCATGAGCCACTTCCAGAGAGAGATCACAGCTATAAAACGCTCACTAGTTCACTCTCTCCCCATTTATTCAGTATAGATTTAATAACAGAGGCTTTAAGTCAGCACACTTGTAGAGATAGATTTCTCTTTCTCTACAAATTGTCTACTCATAAAACAATGATCAGTACAATCAGCAACATTCTTTTCCAGTCAAAGAGAAACCTCCAGGAGTGGGGTCTAACCAAGAGAGATGACCTTGTACATCCTTCCATATGGCTGTTTGTTGGGTGTGTAGAATTATAGTGTGAAGGGATTTGAAAATTTTAGTCTTCAGTTGCTTTACATCTGCTGTTAAATTGTCATGAAATGTTCCCCAGAGGTGTCGCTTCACCTCATCCCAACTATGTATTGATTGATTTTATGTTGGAGAAGTGACACAGATATGTTTATGTTCCTAGTCACAGCTTAGCTGCTTTCAGAATGTCAGTGCATCCTGTCGCTCCCCCACATGCTCTAAAGCAGCCTCGAGAACTTGAAAACATGCAAGAATTTTCTGATCTATACTCTGCTATGAGAGAAGTTCATTAGACACATTTTTGGCCAGATTATCTACAAAGGCAGCTGTTTGTACTGACTCAGTAATAGATGTCACCTCAACGCTGGCAGTTGGCAGGATGACTATGGCTGAGACTAGAAAGGCCGTAAGTAACTATGGATCTTCTGTGTCTGACCTGGGTGGGATACGGCACATTCTAAGGTGGCAAGGACAGAGGAACCTTGCCAATGGCGTGTTAAACTGACTGGTAGGAATGCCTCAGATTGTCTCCTTAATACCATGACACTAGTAATTTTTAAGTTAGTTATTTTGTGATTAGTGATACATGAGGCAAACCAAGCCCGTCCTTGCACCCGGGTTACAAATGTGGAGTTTTGGGGTGTAATGGAAATGTTAGTTCTTATAAGGAAAACATATGGATCAGGCACTGATTAGCATGATTATGAATAAACGTTATAGCATAGTTGCAACTGGAATTATGATACGTCTCATGCCAGGTGTTAAGGAAGGTGCCAGGAGGTCCCAGATGCCATAAGGTGTCTTGGGATGGTATGGACTTTACTTAAGGTCTGTAATATCCCATCTTCCCATCGGCCCAAATTATAGGAGAACAAGACGTGGCTGTGAAACTGTGATTGATACTATGATGGATGAAGACATTAGAAAGTGTACCCTGCAATCAGCCATGGGAGTTCCAGTCTCAAATGTTATAATTGCCTAACTGGAAGCTATGGGCTTTTCTCCCATGACAGACCTCCCAGCTAAAGTAGAATCCATTACTTCCTGGCTTTGTTGTTTATCACAGGAAGGAGTGTTTGGGAAAGTAGCGTGGATTGTATTGCCTGGTTTGAGGCTGCGTGCAGCTAAGAATGTTAAAGTATTTCCTTTGCCATGATGTAACCATACTTGATTTGGGGCAGGGTTAGAACCTTTATAACTTACACACAGTGGGAGGACAGTGGAGTGATATGTTGTGTTATCTGGCACCCTGGTCCAATGAGTGCCATTACTGAGGGACCCCACTGGGGTAAATCTAACCCTCCTAGTCAAACAGTCGTATTGTTAGAAGCTGGGAAAGGAGGTGTTTGTTTAGGTAACAGAACAGAAAAAAAGGTAGATTGAGAAGATGGGCTCAATAGAGTGTAGCAGATACAGTATGCAGGCAGAGTGAGAGAATAAAAAATAAACAAATTATCTGGAGTGAATTTCGTCTGTGTCCAGAGTAGGATTCATTTAGCCTCCTGGGCCGTCCTCTTCAGCATCCTCAGGTGAGTCTGAGGCTTGTGTTGTCCTGTAGGGTCTTTCCTACAGTGACTTGAGTTTTTCTTCTTTCCATCCGCTGATGAGGACATAGTCTCCAGGCTGGTGCTGGTGTACTGGAAATT
The DNA here is from genome assembly GCA_004027835.1 of Alouatta palliata. Taxonomy (NCBI): domain Eukaryota; kingdom Metazoa; phylum Chordata; class Mammalia; order Primates; family Atelidae; genus Alouatta; species Alouatta palliata. The sequence continues at coordinate 26,279 of PVKV010011007.1, forward strand.
CTAGGAGTTGTGCCTGTGCTAAAAGATTTTTTATAATCTTTGAAAAAGAGCAGGTTAGTGCTGTAAGAAAACCTTTTTGTGCCTTATTTTAATGTCCAGTTTACAGAAAAACTGGATACCTCTTTAACCTTACTCAGTATGTTTACACACAGAATTTCTTTTACAATTAACATTTTAAAACTTGTTTAGACCTTCAAAACAAAAATTATATAACATTTCCTGCATAAATTCCTTCATATAACATTTTCATGACCTTTGTAGACAATCTTTAACATGCCTTAACTTTTCCGCCTTATAATCTTCCTTTAAGGTGCCTTTTTATATCTATAACTTTCTTATTTCTTTATCTACTTCTCTCTCTTTACCTTTCCTTCTCTCTTTTGCTTCGCTGTCGTTCTTTCTCTTTCCCTCTCTCTTCTTTTTACACTCTTTCCTTAGCCTCATTTTCTGTGCCTGTCTTTGATCTCTGTCTCTTCTCATCTCTCTGTTACTCATTCTTTCCCTCTATTTCTCTTTCCAATCTTTCTGTTTCTGTCTTGAGAGGTTTTAGCAAAGTGCTTTTCTATAGCTGACTGAAATTTGTCATCTACATTTACAAAATTAAGGGCAAATAAATCTTGTTTTATTAGTGCTGCCTTTTAAAATAGAAAACCGGTTTTGCAACTTATCAGTCAATTAGAAATCTTTTTTTTTACTGGGTAGCAAAGCTATATGGCTGGCTTTTAATTGCTTCTCACTAATTCATGAGTTTTCTATAATTTCTCTTCTTTCAGAGGTCATTGTTCTACGTAAATAGAATTTTAAGATAGTTATGTTAGAGGTAGGGTTGGAATAACAACAGTGGTCATTATCAGAAAAAGGTTTTACAAATTCTTAAATTTTACTTAAATCTTAGCAGAGCTTGTAATTGGGTACGTCACTTGTAAACATACAACATTTCACCATGGGCGCTTGTGGGGCTAGAGAGCAGCAGCATGATTCCGGGCAGTGGCCAAGTTTCACTCTCCTAGGCACAGCTTTTTGCCTGCAGGGATTTTGCTTGTGCAGTTCCCTCCTCCCTGCCCAGTGGCTGTTGCCTGCTGGGTGGAAATTCCTCTGTCCACCTCCTGCCTACTGCTCGCTTGGCCACGGGGCTTGGGTTTCTAAAGCTTTTCCTTATCTTTTTATGTACCTGATTGCCTTGTCCATCCTGTATTATCAGGGAGGCTAAGAACTCTCCTTCTAAGCTTGCTTATCTGTTGAAGGAGGGGGCTTAGGTAAAACCTCCATTTCCTCTTTGTAATTTTGGCCCAGTGATAATGTTACCAGGACCTGTTGCCTTTGCACATGAAGCTGTTTAAGATTTCTCCCCACTTTTTCCCAGAGCTTTACCTCTAGTGGACGTTCTGCCAGAAACCACAGGCTTTGGGAAACAACAGTTTGCATTGCATTTCTTAATTGGGCCTGTGAAACTGACACTCTACTGGCTTTAAGCAGCAGTTTCGATACTTTTATATACTGTTCCTGTTGAACTGATACAACTGTTCTCCCATGATGAAACATCAGCCTGAGCAATCCTTCCCCAGACTTGGTAATTCCCAGCAAGTACCAATGACTTACCGACTCAACCTTTGTCTTCAGGGGGTCTGTTGCTCTCCCTTCACAGCAATGGTCACATCGGGGTCCTCTTCACCTGCCACGTATCCTCACACAGGGTACACCACTGCGGGGGGGTCTCCTCACATTAGGCACCACTGTCAGGGTCACCACCTGCAGAAGTCTATCCTGCAGACTCTGACTCAGCAACACATGGATAAATACACTCACACACAGAATACAGTCAACCAGTGGGCCAAGCGGTCGTGAGCCACTGCCAGAGAGAGATCACAGCTACATGATGCTCACTAGTTTTCCCTCCCCCATTTATATAGTATAGATTTAATAACAGAGGCTTTAAGTCAACACATTTATAGAGAAAGATTGAAGGCCAGGTTCTGATGCACAAAGCAAACACAGTTAGTTGATAATATCCCTGATTAACCTCCCCCGAGAGGGCCATCTGGCTCAAAGATTTGTTTTAAGATCATATGAGGAAACAAGTTAGCTAGGTAAACTCACATACTCTGGCTATTTGCTTTATTTATTAACTAAATGTAGGGGGGATTTAGGCTGCCATCAGCCAAAACTTCTGCTGAAACTAATAAAACACCCTTAGACATTCCAAAAGGGTTTGAGATTATATTCATATAACTTTCTCTATTATTTTTCCCTTAATATTTTTGCCACCACCTTGAGCGAATTTCCACAAAATGTATTTTAGTAACTTATACTTACTATCTGTCTTAATCTGTTCAGGTTACTGTAATAAAAACCCTTAGGTGGTGGCTTTTAAACAATAGAAATCTTATTTCTCACAGTTCTGGAGGCCCAGAAGTCCAACATGAGGACACCAGAAGAATTAGTATTTGGCTTGTTTTCTGGATTATAGATGTGATTTTTGCACTCTGTCCTCTCATGATGAAAGAGAAGAAAGCGCTTCTTGGGCTATTGTATAAAATAATTAATCCCATTCATGAAGGTTCTTCATGACATAATCACCTTAGTGGGTTATGATTTTAACATGCGAATTTGGGGATACACAAACATTTGGACTACAGCAGTATCCTTTCCTGATCTCCATTCACTTGATATTTAATATCCAAGCTTAACAAGGCTAAAACAAAAGCTCTGCTTTTCATCAATAACATTCCACCTACACTATTCTTCCATACAATCTCCTATAGCTATGAAAAAATAAACAGAAATATGATCTCATAAATACTTATTATTTCTCTTCATTCTCATATCTATTCCATCAAAATTTCTGTTAGCTTCATTTCAGAACAAATTTCAACTTTTTTTTAATCTCCCCATTGCCACTACTTCCATCTTAGCCAAGTCACTTACTTTTTCTCTCTCTTTCTCCTAATATTGCTCCCCTGAAGTTCATCAGGTAGCCAGAGTGCTCTTTTAAAGATAGATCTAATAATATTCTTTTTCTGCTTGAAACTTTCCAATCAGTTTTATTTCTCTTTTGAATTATAGCTAAATCTTTTTATGGCTTACAGAGTAACATGCGATTGAGTTTCTTTGGTCCCATCTCTGACCATTATAGTTATAACCTTTCTTCAGCCCTACAACCACAAACTTTTTCCAATATGCATGCCAAATTAATCCCCATTTTAAGGCTTTTCAGTAATCAACCAACTTTCTGAAATGTTTCCTCTCCTCATCTTCACACATCTGGCTTCTTGGAATTCTTAATTTGGTTTTAATATTAACTCCTTAAAAAGGACTTTGTGGCCTTGACATATAAAGTGGTCTCTTTGTCATGTTCTACCATGACATCTTATATTTATTCTCTATGCCACATAATATTATGTGTCATTTTATTACTCATTTTGTTAATTTCTAAAGTAGTTTCTGTATTATTTTCTATAGGAATAAAATTTTTAAGAGTATAGACCTTCTCAACCTTGTTTACTGTATCTCCAGGTCCTAGAACACTGCCAGCCATTTAATGGTATTAAATAAATATTGGGTAAGTGAATACAGTAACAACTGAATAAATGATGGAAATAAATCTGTCACCTAGAATTTAAATATGAAAATGTATTATCTTAGATCTTACCCAAGGATAAGCCCTTTTTTTTAAGCTATTTTTCCCTCTACTTCATCCTCAACCATTTCTTGAATTTGTTATATATATATATATATAATAGCAAACTATTTCCCCCTCTATATCTATCTATCTATCTATCCCCACAGGGGTAGTATATTACAGTAGGTAGACAGGCATGATGAATAGGGCAGGAGAGGGTTCTACCCCCACCCACTAGGAATGCCAGGTGATGATTTGGCAATTATCACATTGCTCTCTGAAAGTGATACATTGGCAGCTGGCACCAGAGAGAGGCTATTTCCTGATGGTCCACACCTGTTACACTAAAGTGTGTATTGAATGCAGGCATCAGGGAGAAGCGACTTCTCAGACAAGTGCATTAAGAGACAAAATGGCAGGGGCACACCACTGGAAAGGGAAAAAAAAGCCTCAGATGGGCATGCTTATAACTTCCTAAACACACTGTGCACACTCACTTCCCAAGCATAAGGAGGGCACTGTGCATGTGGGCAGCCCACCATAAGGGAAGAAACACAGGAAAGGGACCAGCCTCTGAAGTGCTAGGATCAAGGTTCAACACTACATTTAACCTTCATGTGCCTGCTTGGGTATCTTCCAAGCATACTTTCCTTTCTTTACTGCTGCTCTAAAAGGTTTCTAAATAAACTTCCACTCCTGCTCTGAAACTTGTTTCAGTCTCCTTTTCTGCCTTATGCCCCTCAGTTGGATTCTTCTTCTCAAAAGGCAAGAATTGAGGTTGCTGCAGACCCACGTGGATTAGCTGCCCGTAATCGGTAACTCAGATACCTGCCGTGGGCAACATATTCTCTAGGCTAAATATACCCTATGGATGTCAGAATGAAATAACAAACCAAACAAAATCACAACATTCTGTAGTTGCATTCTGGCTTACGAGATTGTGGCCGGTAACCTTTGGATGTTGTTAAATTTAGAAATGAAGTATTGCAGCCTCAGAATGCCTAACTTTGGAGGCTCAGTGCTTCAGGTTTTCTATTTAAGTTAGCAGAGATTTGTGCCACCAATGAGCTTTATAAGGCACCAAACTAGACACCTGGCTTCCATAACCACTAGGGCTTCTAGCGGCAATTTTAGAAACTAATTTCTCTTTAAATTTCTCAATCTGCATCAGGTAGCTATTCTCTTTCTAGTATCTTAATATTTCAGAGAGGAAATGTCAGTCTCCATTACGAAGTTTCTGACAGCAAGAAGAAAAGGCAGACCAACCTCAGATTATACTAGGAAATGAAGGAGACATAACTACATATTAAATCAGGTTCAAGCTGGGCCCTGCGTATCGATTATCTCATTTAGACCACATGAAAATATGATGAGACAAACAGTATCATTTTTTATATGTGATAAACTGTGTGCTCTTTTTACATGTGAAGAAACATGCTTCGTGAATAAGTAACTTGCACAAGGACATTGTCAAAAGCAAAAAATTGTCTGGGCATGGTGACTCATGCCTGTAATCCCAGCACTTTAGGAGGTTGAGGCAGGTGGATCACCTAAAGTCAGAAGTTCAAGACCAGCCTGGCTAACATGGTGAAAACTCATCTCTGCTAAAAATACAAAAAATTAGCTGGGCATGGCGGCAGGCACCTATAATGCCAATTACGCAGGAGGCTGAGGCAGGAGAATTGCTTGAACCCAGGAGGCGGAGGTTACAGTGAGCCAAGATCACACGACTGCACTCCAGCTGGGGCAACAAGAACAAAATTCCATCACAAGACAAGAAAAGAAAAACAAACAAACAAAAAAAAACCCAGAAAATCTAGATCTCAAGCTTTTCAGACATATGGCATATCAATACCCATCTTACATATTTATTTCTAAATAAACATTTTGCTGCTTTGAATTTCAGAACATAATAAAAGTAAGAGATATAAATCACATTATATATGCTATTCCCATTACGATTTATTTAAAATACACGTTTTGTTTAAAATCCAGTTGCCCATTATCTTTTGTAGGGAAAATACTTGTTTACCAATTTGTCATATTCCTGCTTACCCTGGCAATATTTTATGTACACAAGTCAACATTTAGAATGAAAATTTTGCATGCATGTATATAGCTATTTCTTCTAAATTAAAAGTTCAATTTGATTTCAAAACCTAGCTCCCCCACTACTCTCCACCATCAAATATCTCATAACTAAATATTGAATGCTGACCAGAATGTTAATTAAACTACAAATGCTAAAATTTACCTTTATTTTTCTCTTTAAGAAAATGGTGATGTTTAAGACCACTGTGGTGACGAAAATAAAAAATGTAGTATTATCAAGGGGCATTTTTTGTATTGCATATTTAGATATTATCATAAATATATTTATATATTCCTATCCTATTAAAAAAGTTTAAGCATATAAATTTCTTGTGCTCTTTAACAAGTTCTACTTTTGGCTCTAAGTTTGGCAATTTCCAGGAAATATTTATGCTTAAATACCCATATAATTATTGAGTATGAAAAAATTATATTTCTGATTTTATCCAAATTCAGAGTATGTATTTTTAAATGAACAGAAGAAATCATTTGTACCAATATATCAGTGATGGTTATTTCTGGATGGTAGGATTTTTTTCTATTATTCTTAAGATTTTCTGCATTTCCTAAAATGAAAACTTCTTTCTCTTTATTCAGTAACGACACTGCTATACATTTTTAATTGTGGAGTTATTTAATATGCTTAATCTTGTTTTAATTATCTAAATGTTATGATGTAAAAATAACAGCTTTCCAATTTTATTTTTGATAGAAACTTAAGCATTAACTAAATGCCCATTTTATAAAACTTATTTGAAAACAGGAATTCACTTTCAAGACAGGAGTAGATACATCTACTTTACATTAAGATAATATGTCTTGGGGGCCGCAGTGGCTCAGGCCAGTTGTCCTGGCGCTTGAAGAGGCGAGGCTGTGCGTTCAAAGCCAACCTGGGCAATAGAAGCTACGTCTCATTCATTAAAAAAAAAAATAAAAAATAAAAAATAAAAAAAAAAGATAATATGTCTTAAATATAAATAAAATAAATCTATGGATGTATTTATATATTACACTATATAATATATAAGTTATTACATATTAATTATATATTATATGTACACTAATAATACATAATCTTTGTGTTAATACATTCACTTATTTATTCTGAAAATTTTTTCAGACTCTGTCCCTCACTTTTATGAAATTGTTTAGGAAGTCTCACTTTGTGATTATTACAGAGAAGATTCTGAAGAAATAAAATTATATAAATTAAATAATTATATAAATTAATTTTATATAATTTTATAAATTTTATATAAAATTATATAAATTAAAATTAAATGTTAGGTTTTATATTTGAAAATATGTATGTTAAAATTAGTTCTAAAATGAACCTAATAACAAACAAAAAAAATCACAATATTGTGTGGTTGGATTTTGGCTTACAAAATTATAGTCAATAACTTTTGGATATTGGTAAAAAAATGGTAATAATGTAAAAGAACAAAATATTTACAGTATATATTAATAAGAAAAAATTGAGTAAAAATAAAGGTTTTAATTTTTCCATTAAGGGTAAATACAAGAAGATGGGATAATAAATATCCAATGTTCAAAATGAGAAAGTTGAGAGATAGTTTTATAATTTGTAAATCATAATCAGAATAAAATCTAGAGAAAGCTGTATTTTCTATGGAATGTCACACCTTTTGGAAAACTTTGTAAGTTGGGGACAAATCAAATATTTGATTCTAAAAGATTTAATTTTCTGCTGTCTCTTCTGTCTCACTTGTCAGCTGGGAACTTCAGTGAATAAACAAAGAGAAAAGTTGCAAACATATAGACCCACCAAAAAGGAGAAAGTACCTCTTCTTCATACTCTATCTGAATCAGCATACTATTAACATATTTGATCTTTGCCTATATAATAAATTTTAAAACTAGCATAGGCTTAACATTTCTATTTATATATATCTTTTAAAGACTGAGGTTAAAAATTTTTACAAACATTTGAAATAATCATTTTCTTTTCTATAAGCTGCCTATTCTTGTGTTTTGCCCATTTTTTTATCAGATTGTTTTTTAAATTACAAGACACTGGCAAGTGCCTGGCCTTCCAGGGACTATAGCTGCCTTATCTCACCTTGGCTCCCTTTCTCATCCAAGACCGAAAAAACCTATCCCAAGACCTATGCTGAGCTGCTGTGGCTCTGTCTGTGAAATGGGCTAAAACTTCTGGTTGGTGTGGAACCCAGGTAGAGGCAGATCCAGGTGGTTCCACCTCCACAGGCACTGACACAGCCATAGAACTTGAATCAAAACTACTGAGGTGACACATATATAGAGCCAAACTGAAAGACTGGTGAGGAATGTCCCCCCCAACCAAAGATGAGCAGATACCACTTCAGTGGATTTATTTAAATTAATGACACATTACATCCCCACCTTTTTTCTCTCTTTCTCTCCCTCTCTCTCTCTCTCTCCATATATGTATTATTTCTATATATGTAGAGAGAATATACATATATTTACATATATATTATACATATATATACATATATAATACTTATTTTACATATATAATACATATATATTAGAGAGAGAGAGAGAGAGAGAGAGAGGAGAGAGAGGTAATATAGTATGTTCTGCCAAAATCTTGCCATTGCTTCATCAAGAGGTAGAGATATTTATTCTTCTTATGAAACTGGTCATGTTCCTATAACTGCTTCAATTAAATGTAACATGGCAGAAATAACATGGCACAACTTATAAGACTAGGTTCAAAAGTACAAGTTCTGCCAGGTTCTGTTTCTTGGGCTACTTACCATTGAAACCTAATTACTTTGTTGTAGGAAAATTTGAACTCATTGAAACACCACATGCACTGTCGTTACTGGGAGAAGGCCAAGCTAAAGTACCAGCCCACTACAAGTATCAATTACCACACATGACAGTGAAGTTCAGTCCCCGACAAACTTAAGCTTTTGTTAGTTGAGTCCCGAAGCATCACTGAACAGATACAACTGTTTCCCTTATGCCACCTGAATTTGAGACTGCCCCATTAGATTTGTGAACATACCAAATGTTTCTTTTGCAGTGCTAAATTTTAGGGTAATTTTTGATACAGCAATAAATAACTAGAATTATGAGAATTGCCATGAGCAAATTAAATATATGGAATTAATTAATAGCAATGATATTGGGATGGAATATGATTGGTTCAATTATATAGTCAATTTTCTTAAGATGACCAATGTATTACTTGACAAAAATAATACAGTATAAGTAGATAAAATATATTTTTTTATGAAATCATAGCTAAAGAAACAATGTAGGGGTTCACAATTTTGGTCTCTCATAGGACTAAATGTTTCTTGAGAGTAGAGATCATGTCTAATTCAAATTTTGGCATAGGCACTTAATGTGATTAATTAATTAATGATTAAAACAAGTACTAATGGAATAATGTAATGGCATTTTCTCTGTACTGATTGAAATTAGTATTGGACATTTGGACTTCTAAAAGTCAGACGATAATTATAGAAATTACTAGCTACTTCTACCCTCCAAACACAGATACATACAAACACTAGATTAATGAAATCTTAAAGAAATCATGTAAGACACATCAGTGTAGATGCATTTCTAGTTCAAGATTTTTAAAAATTAATCTTCTCAATGAGTGGTGGGACTAGAATATAGTAATATTATAAGCAATAATAGTAATAAGATTTTCAATGTTAATTACACTACTTTTTTTTTGTTTTTTTACCATTTTTCAACCTAATAGTTCTCCTATTTATGGAGAACTCCAGTTCTCCATAAATAGAATTCAAATAGGAAGCAAAATGTTTGTGAGTTAGTTTTTTGACTAGTAATAATGTAGCTAAATCTGTTTACGTTGTACTTGTTGGTCTGTGAAGACATGTTTCAAATTACCCACAATTTGAACAATTTGACACTACACATTTATGTGCTGGCCGTCTGAAAATATTATTTGTGCTTGAATTGCTTGAAATAATTGAATCAATCTCTTAAACTAAAAAAACTCTTTGTATGTAAAACTATTGGTGTGATGCATCTGACATCTGGACCAATTGTCAGCTACAGATAATTAGGTCTCTTAATGGTTCCGTGTATCTATTTTCAATCTAGATAAGATCTTGTAATTAAAATGTCTTGAAATAGAATACAGTGCTTTAGATAATGCAAAATTCTGATTGAATTCAACAGGGTGATGTTACATAACCTTTGTCCCTAGATAATCATTACATTTTTAAAGTTTTCATGCTTGAGTGCCTAAAAGCAATATGAGGTATTCTATATAGACTCACTAGGGTAGCAGTTTTGTAAGACTTGACCACCTCTACCTAATGTATAGGTATCTCTGGTATATAAAATTTCCTACCTAAAATACAACTAAGTATACCCTGAATATTTAAGAGGTTCTTTATTAGACTGATGATAAAACTTACTGTGTTGATTATGGATAGAAAACAGTAAACTTCTGTTGAGGTTTAACTGTTGGGTCATTGGTAGTTTCTTCATGATATAAATAATTCCAGCCTCTCATCTATTTCATTCACAGGCACACCATAAATGGCAGTATGTCCTGGATCATCAGATTCATTCATGAATAGTTTAAAATTTACATTTTGATTTTCAACTACATTCTACCAATGCAGTGTTTAGGCTTTTACATCACATATTTCATTAAGAATTGAAAATAATTTGTATTCTCTACCAGGGAATTATATAATAGGAATATAGTTTCAGTATTCCTTCCCTCTTCTATTAGAAACATGATCCCATATTTCCATTACCCCTTCCTCAATATACTCCTTGTTGAAAGGACAATCAAAGTATTTTTTAATTCTAGAAAAGTGGCAAGCTGTAAATTCCAATGAGTGTCTCCTCTGGGATTTAAAATCTTGGACAGAATGGCATCAGGAAAATTAAGAGTACATTTGTTGGTTGCTAGTATGTATACCAGGTTTCAGCAATTAAAAATCGGCCTTCTGTTTTTATAAAATATTTTAATGGAACATAGCCATGATCACTTATTTATGCATCGTGTGTGATGCATTTTACACTACAATGGCAGTGGTGCCTGGTGTCAACAAAAATCAAATAGTCCACAAGCATGAAATACTACTTGTCCCTATAATAAAAAGGTTTGCTCCCCCCTGACCTACAACATCAGAGCTGCTATAATTTCTGTTTCTCATGAGATAATTTGTTCAGTTATTATTTTGGGTTTGTAAAATACCTAGAATCCTATCAAAAGTTCATTTCTTCTTAATTTGATTAGAGTTGGTTTCTTCAGCTTGTATTCAAAAAGCATCAGTTGATCTAAAAATCGGTTTCATAAGTGGCAGCCAGCAACAGATCTCTGTATTTGAGTATTTGGAATTATTTACCCACACTAAAATGGGTAAATAAAAAGAAGTGAGACTGAAGTTTAAAATCTGAGATGAGAAAATAGTTACTCCCCTGAATATGAATTATCAGAGCAATTCATGAACCTATCAACTGTGATCCCTGGATCCTTTGAATTAACAGATAATTCTATCTGCTACTGCAGAATAATTTAAATATCGCAAAGAATGTATACACTGTAAAGTGGAATGCTTACTTATGACAGTACTGGATTATATGAAATTAAGAAAAATGTTTTCTGAATTAGGGTGAAATTGTTTTCTCCTTTCTTTTTAGATGGAGTCTGGCTCCGTCACCCAGGTTGGATTGCAGTAGTGCTACCTTGGCTCACTGCAACCTTCGCCTTGTAGGTTCAAGCTATTCTCCTTCTTCAGCCTCCTGAGTAACTTGGATCACAGGCACGCTCTACCATGTCTGGCTAATTTTTTGTATTTTTAGTAGAAACGGGGTTTCGTCATGTTGGCCAGGCTGGCCTTGAACTCCTGACCTCAGGTGACCCACTGTCTCGGCCTCCCAAAGTGCTGGGATTATAGGCATGAACCATTGTGCCCAGCTTGTTTTCTCTTGCTTACAACCAAAGAAACATAACTGAACCACACTTACTTGGGATAGATTAATTTGTGGTCCTTCATAGCCCAAAGTTGATATGTTTCTCCCTGCATCAATGCTCTCAAGTAACCATTGTTTGCTGCTAATATGTGAAATAAGAAAGATTATGGAGACACTCTCTGATATGGTTTGGCTGTGTACCCACTCAAATCTCATCTTGAATTGTAGTTCCCATAACTCCCATGTGTCGTGGGAGGGATCCAGTGGGAGATAGTTGAATCATGGAGGTGGGTCTTTCTCATGCTGTTCTTGTGGTAGTGAATAAGTCAAGTCTCATGAGAAATGATGGTTTTATAAAGGAGAGTTCTACACAAGCTCTCCTGCCTGCTGCCACCTACAACATGACTGCTCCTCATTCACCTTCCACTGTGATTGTGAGGCTTTCTCCGACATGTAGAACTGTGAGTCAATTAAACCTCTTTCCTTTGTAAATTACCCAGTTTCGGGCAGGTCTTTATTAGCAGCATGAGAACGGAATAATACACTCTCCAATTTGCTATATTAAAAGGTATCCATTTTACCAGTAAAAAACTATAGCAGCTACAAAAAGACTTCTCTAAATAATATAGATTATAATATAGATTAATAAATGTTATAGATTATTATGTGACGTTATAAAGTACAGAGAGGCAGCCAAAGAATAGGAGTCATTGCATTTATACATGTCAATAAAAACAAGAACAATGACATCTCTCATATCTATGTCAGAAAATATTAACATAATATCTTATTTTCTGTTTCCATTGCTATATATATTTCCTTACCCCATCTCTAGAATTGCCTAAGGCATTGTTTTTTTCTTGTTTTGGTAGCTTTTATGTTATGAAGCAAAAAGCGGCAATTTCTAAGTATGCGTAACAAAACTCCCTTATTTTGTGACTGAAGCTTGAGACTAAGTGAGGAGGACTTGTTAAATTATTGTAGCAGATAAAAGGATTGAGTTATGTGCTTAGAGTTTATGAGGCAAAAAATAGCTACATCCAGTAGTAGTAAGAAGACATATTACCAAAATAGGAAAGAGCAGAATTTTTGGAATAGGTTACAAAAGAAAAATGGGAATTTTTAGAGATGAGAGATGAAGGATACATTTTCATACACGCCATAAATGAAGGACTGTTATAGGATGCGGCTTGAGCACTTTATAAGTGATGTTCTCATCTTGAATGTTTCAGGAAAAGACCTCATTCTTGTGTTTCAGGAAAATACCTAATTCTTGTGTTCGACATAGAAGTCAAGCAGCTGCCAGACTTTAAAGGATTATTTTGGTTTACAAAATGAACATGTCTATTACCATCTAATATCAATCAAAGATGAGAAAACCCTTCTGTAAATAGGTTGTGTTACTTCAAACACTTAAAGCCATCTTTAAACTAATGATGATGGTGCAAGAATCATAAGTATTGATGAGATTGAATTATTTTACCAGTAAAGGATGACTGGGAATCAGAAAATTGGATTTAAGAACTAAAGAAGTGTAAAATTCCTTGCACCCTGGTATAATCCACTATATAACTGATATGTAGGTCCTGTAATATATAAAATTAAAACTGTTAAATTATTGTTTCTGTTTATAAATGAAGAAAGTGTAAGAGAATTATGTTCTCTGACTGGTATGATAGAGTAGATAGAGGGAATGAAGTTTCTTCTTATTATAGAATAGATATAGCCTAATGACCATTTGAATACAAAGCCAGAAGTAGACGTAACATTCCATAATGACTCTTAAGTTCCTGGACGTGGGTACTATTGTTCCTGGACCAAACCAAGGATGGAGCTGCTCTTTCTTATGGCCCAATAGTAAGATGCAGATGAACTGGGGAGAAAGAGAGTTTTTATTTCTGTAACCTGTTACAGAGAAAACATCTGAAAATTATCGCCAGATCAATTGAAATTTTGAAAGTTTTTCAGAGCTTATATACCTTCTCAGCTATACGTCTATGTGTAAGTGTGCATTCCTCTAAAGACATAAGTGATTAACTTCGTTTAATTTATAACTAAGGTCTGAGTCCTGAAGAATGTGTTCTGGAACCTCAGTGAGTTTACTTAATCCAAATGAGTCTAAATGCTGGGGTGATTAGCCTTATCTTATCTCCTGCTAAATCACAGAGGTTTGGGGAGTTCCTTCAGACCTCCAATAAACTTGTTTGTAGAAGCCTGGGGGGTTTCTTTAGACTCTTAGTGAAACTTGTTTAACCCTATATGGGTCCTCTGAAGAATTCTTTTGTTACTTTTGTCATGCTTTAAGGCCTAGGAAAGGCCTAGGCAAAACTCTTGGTGGGCTTTTGTTGCAGTCAGCCCTTTGTATGAAGGCTTTTAGTCGCTTTTAATATTTAACTTAACCACTCGGTCAGTACTGAAATAGTTGTGATGGAAGCCTGCGTTAGTGAAACCTGACCTGTCACAATTGCCAATGTCAATTTGTAGATGATTTCTATCATGTGCGTTTGTTTATTTATCATAAGAATTGTAGGGAGATGGGGTGTCCTAATCTTTCTGGCTACTTCCTTCTGAGAGAGGGTCATCGTTATGGTGCACCGAACACAGAGCTGGAGTAAAAGACGTCTATTTGTTCCCAGTAGCATTCTCTGTTGCTGGGGTTTAGAAGCAGCACCTGCTGAAACATCTAGTCTTCAATTCACGGGCCTTTAAGAAAGTACAGCTCAGGTTTTAGTGATTTTCAGTTAGGAAAAACAGGGAAAAGGAAAAGAAAAAGAAAAACAACTGAAAACATTATTTTGGAGACTTGTAGTCAGATAAAAATTAGAATTTAATCCAAACTGTAGAAAATAATAAAAATTGAAAAACATTAGGCAAGACTAGAATTTAACAACAGGTGTACCATAGTTTTTGAAATATAATTTTTCTCTTTCCAATTTCCCATTTTTATTAAAATACAAATCACGGTAGGACTACTTTGCTTTATTATACTTGGATTATTTGTATACAGTGCAGCAAGAATAATTGTTTTTTAAATAGACCTTTTAAATTGGCTTTGATGGAACATTGTTCCATCAAAGGAATCTCAGAGAAGATTTTTAAAGCCCAGCCAGGCCATGGATTGTGCCATAAAATACCTATGAGTTGGGTAAAATTTCCTTTCCTCTTGAGGCTCCAGGATAAATTTGGGGCTTCTGCACCTGTCAGAAAGTGACCTTCTTTACTTATCACAGGCCAGAAACCCCCTACAGGAACTATGTACACAAAATGAGAGGCCAGATTCCAAGAGCTTTCTTGGCTCCATAAGCCAAGTTCAATTCCTTAAAGAAAAGCACACCATTCCAGTCAAAGCTTGGGAAAACAACCAATTTCTCCAATTGTGTCCAGTTACAAATGAAAACATTCTTATCGCACTTACACAAATAACTGTATTGCCGTAAGTTAAACATGCTCACAAGTAGTTTCTAATTCTGGACAAATCAGGTAGAGAGAAACAAATATACTCCAAATTTTGTTCATAGGAGTATACAAAATTGTTAAAAGCTGTTAAGAGAAGCCCTTTTCCTCCTGCACTGTCTCTCTTGTGTACTCTACTGATAAAGCTTTAACATCCTGCTAATTTTGAGTAAGAAAGGATTAAAGGGTCCATTTTAGGGCAGATGCTGAAGGGCAAATTTGTAACAGAAAAGAAATTAATTGAAAATGGGCAGAATACCAGAGGACACGAGCCAAGATTAGACATAGATTTGAGTGTTGGCAACTAAATAGTGATTCTCTTTAAGCATAGTGGTTGCAGATGAAGCCTAGGAACAGTGTGTAGAGTAAGAAAAGTGGACTAATGTCTAGAGACATCAACATTTAATTGGTGGGAAAAGGGAAAAGAACAAGTGAAGGATATTTCTCTGTGATAGGGCTGTATATGCAGTGACTCCTGAATGCTGAAGGAGCCAAGAACAGACAAATCCAGGTTTTGATTTTTGTTTGTATGAGATAATTTATTTCTGTCTAAAAATTCTGTGGTCTTGAGTGTCTGAAAGGCAGGTAGATCACTGCACCACAACCCCCAGACCCAGGGCTTCTACCTTGAGGAAAGTATGCTTGTCCTAGAAGGAATACATATGTGCCTACAGGCATCATGACCTAACAATTTCTGCAATAGCATCGAGGGTTGTTTTGGATGAAACTTAGAGTGAATAGGTGTTTCTACAGAAAGAGTAATAAGTGAAGTAGATGTTTTGGAGGCATTCCTGGACTTAGGGCTAGTAAGAAGCCACATGGAGGATTAGCATTTAAAATAAAGCCACTCTTATGAGAAGACATACACACAGGAAGGAGAACATCACACACCGGGGCCTGTCAAGGGTGCATGTCAAGGGGAAGGAGAACATTAGGAGAAATACCTAATGTATACAAGGCTTAAAACCTAGATGATGGGTTGACAGGTGCAGCAAACCACCATGTCACATGTATACCTATGTAACAAACCTGCACGTTCTGCACATGTATCCCAGAACTTAAAGTATAATAAATAAACATAAAAAATAAAGCCACTCTTCTTCCTACAAATACTAAGACCCAGAGAAAAGTTAAAAAAAAAAAGGCAAAATATTTCCAAATCTTTTACGAGCTGTCTTTCTGCTTGCCTTTCTTTCCCACCCCTCCCCTGACACATACTATCTGCCCGACATCATAGCCATATTGGATTTCTCTGTTTTCAAATAAGCATTGATCATCTATCTTTGGTATATACATTTCTCTTTTTATTTGTCCCATACATTTTCTTCTTCACACCACACCACAGCTCACATTCTTTTCCACTGGTTGTCTGCTAATTTCTATTTCTGTTTATTGTCTCAGTTTAAGAGTCTTAGAGGAATTGCCATACCTCTTGATCCTGGCTGTATGAGTTACTCTTGAAATGTCCTCCCACAGCCCTCCTTGTTTTCTACAACATAAATGCATTGCTGTCTTTTGTATATGGTTGTTAGACTCTCCTCCTAAACTGGGATCTCTGGAAGAGAGTGCTTATGTTCATAATATCAACAATTTTACCCCTACGAGAGTAAAACATTGTGAAAACACAGGTAAATACATGCTGAATTAATAATAAATTATAAACAAATAAACAAAACAAAGGAGAACAGAGTTTCAAAAGTAAGCCACTTTAGAAAGTGAAGGCAATGTACATTAAGATGTAATTTATTTTTTCTCACTGGATGTATATGTTAGGGGAAAATTGATAAATTTTGACAATGTATTCTTCATTTCTTTAATTCATTTGTAAGAAAACCCTTAAAAAGCATTGTGTCTACTGACTGTAGCATGCTGAATAATGCCCATTCCCCGAAATGTCCACATCCAAATCCTTGTAACGTGTACCTGTTATCTTAAATGGCAGAAAGACTTTGCAGATGTGAACAGGTTAAGACTCTTGAAAGACAGAGATTGTCCTGGATTACTGGGTAGACCCAAAGTAATCATAAGCATCCTTACGGATGTCAGACATTGCCTTTTGTCTGACTCCATTGCTTCCCTTTTGTATCCCTTAGGGATGTGACAAACGAGGGAGTGAGAAAGAGAAACAGATTGAAAGAGAGATTAAAAATGTAGCCTGCTGGCTTTTAAGATGGAGGGATTCATAAGCCAAGGTCTGTAGGGAGATTCTAGAAGCTAAAAAAGTTAAGGAAATGGATTTTTCCATGGAATATCCAGAAGGAGTACAGTACTACTGAACCATTTTGGGACCTCTGATCTCATATAACTGTAAAAGAATAAGTTTGTGTCACTTTCGGCCAAATTAATAAATTTGTGATAATTTGTTATAGTAGAAATGCATAACGAATACACAAACCGAATTCTCCACTCTCAATTTCTCTTAAAGTCATTGTGATCAAGCTTTTGCCTTAATGATTCTATAGCAAATATTTTGTCAGAGACACCAACTTACTTTTGCTTTGTTAAGTCTAAAGGTCGTGTTAGTCCTTTTCAAACTTTACTTATCAGTAGCAGAAACCATAGTTAGTTACTATCATTACCAATGCAGAAATAGTAAAAGTGTTTCATTTAGAATCAAGAACAAGACAAGAATTGTTTTAGTGAACATGGCACTAAAATTTTGAGTTATCAGGATAGACTTTTAAAATAATTGCAATAAATAAAATTTTAAATAAAAGACACAAACTTTTATCTACATGAATACACACAATAATAGACAAAGGATAATGAATAAATTTCTGGATGTAATTTTAATACACAATATAAAATTTTACTTCTATATTGAAGAACAGTCTGTTAGAAAATGTAATTAAGGTAACAATTATGATACAACAAAAAGTACCTAAAAAATCAAATAAAATGTAGATTTCATTGTATTAAAAAGTACAGCTATTTCTTATGGGACATTAACAAAGATTCAAATAAATGTAAAGCTATGCTGTTTTCATGAATTGAATAGAGAAACTCAATATTATACCTAGAAGAAAAACAAGTTTGGCAAAATGCCATACCAGGTTACAGCACTTATTAGAAATGTTGGTCAATGTAGGAATAGGCAATAGCAGTCACCAGACAGAAAACTGGCATACAAACTCACACATGTATTGAAACTTGATGTTTCAGAAGAGGCAACACAGATGAGAGGGAAAAAGTTGGCTATTCAAAATGTGACTGGAAAAAAACAAATCTGAAAAACTGAATGACAAATTTTTAATAATGTATGTGATAAAACATTTAAGGGATGCAAGTGTGATGAAACATACAATACAGAAGCATGGGTACAAATGAGGGAGAAAAGCAGCCAGATTGGTTTGAGAAGGATCTCTCTATAGACTTTCAAAACATATCAGTGATCCATTGTCTTGAGCTAGGTGATGAGTACGAACTGTGTGGCAATAATTTCTTTTAATTCACACACACACACACACACATATATATATATATATACATATATATATATATACATATATATATATACATATATATATATATACACACACACACACACCATTCCACCATCTTATTTCTCTGTTCACATTTCAAAAGGCTCTAACAACAAATTTGAAAGTATAACAAGCTCAAATATAAAGAAAACACACACCTGTCTATGTGTGTGCACACGTATCAAACAGAAGAAACAAATAAACAATACAAGCAATAGAATACATACACATATATACACACATGCATGCACATAAAGTATGCTATTTGTATTTCATATGTATAATGGTTTCCATTATAGTAACTACACAAAAATTAATCAAACAAGAAAGATACAGCTAAATGAGAAGAAAGTGTTTTAGGTGGTAAATTTAGAGACAAATATGGTGGTAGCAATAATGACCTCATAGGAGTAAAGGATTAAATAAGGAATTTCTTTATAGCAAGAAGATGTTTTTGAACTCTTTACGTGTTATACAGAAGTTTAATAAAGGAGAGTTTAAAAACACAGAACAAAGTAGATAAATTCAAGTTTCTTAAAGATAAAACAAGCATTGGTACTTAAATATAACTTCCAAATTCCCAAAAGATTTCCATCTATCCTCATCACTGAAACCCTAGTGCTTGCAACAGCTTCTGGCATATATCAAGTGCACAATTAATATTTGGGGAATCTACATTTAATAAATTAATAAAGATGATAAATCACTCAACAAAAGAATACAGGGTTTGGGGGTTGTCTTAATGATTGGGCTACATTTTGAGGCTCTTAATGTAATTGTGGACTTTTCTCTCTGCTTGTATTGTTTCTGTTTGATGTGTGTATGCACACATAGATACGTGTGTTTTCTTTATATTTGAGCCTGTTACACTCTGAAATTTGTTGTTACAGCTTTTTTATTCTGGATGCAGAGATAATGTGGCAGAGAATGGTACAGAGGGATAAATACTAAGAAAAAATTTAGACTTAAAGGAGTTGAGTAAAAGCAGTATCAATTATCCAATTTGTCTTATTCAAAATATGAACAATGCAAATAATGACACAGTCTGCTTCTAACCCGATTAGCTTCCTAACCATTACATTTATAGCAACAAACATCTAATTCCATTAACAATTAAGAAATTTTGTATCAATCATTAATTATCTAAGAAAGAGACACGCAAGTGGGACATTTCTTTAATTAGGTGAAAGCATCCCGATTTCAAGCACTAAAACATTCTACAATTACAACTTTTTATTTTATCTCCAGACCGAATAAGTTTAGGACTGAAAGTATGTTAATTACAAATCCTTATTTCTGGTGGTTTCATGTTTTTTGTTTTCACAAGATGAAGTCCATCCTTAGGACAGTGATAATTTAGCAGGAAAAAAAGGTTAAGTGTAAAAAAAAATTATATAATTATTTCAGAAAAAATATTCTCAAATTAAAAATCAAAATAGATGCTTTTTTTTTTTTTTTTTTTTTTTTTTAGATATGGGTCTTACTATTTTGTCCATGCTAGATAGAGTACAGTGGCTGTTCACTGGCGTGATTGTAGCACACTGCAGTCTCCTACTACAGTCTCAAGCTCTAGTGGTTCTCTGCCTTAGCCTTCTTTAGTTCCTGAGTAGCTGGAACTACATGTGCATTCCATAGTACCCAGCTAAATAAATGAATATTTAAAAGAGTAAAGCATTGTAGGATATCAGAAAATTAAGAAAAAATTTACGTCAACTCCTTGATAGGTTAATTGGCTCCTTCTCTTCAAAGAAGGACATGCTCTTTTATAAATGAATAAGAAGTCAGGCCAGGCGCAGTGGCTCACGCCTGTAGTCTCCGTGCTTTGGGAGGCTGAGGTGGGTGGATCACAAGGTCAGGAGATCGAGACCATCCTGTCTAACACGGTGAAACCCCATCTCTACTAAAAATACAAAAAATTAGCCAGGCATTAATTTTCTTGAACTGGTAGTGGTTATTAGAACTACTAGCTTGAATCTCTTCTGTTGTGTTATGTCCTGCATTTGGTAACACTCAAAGGAGATATAAGGTAAAAACTCTTGCTTTGGACTAAGTAAGAATAATCAAGATAATTAAGAAAAATTTTCCTACATAATTTGAAAACTGTGAGCTAGCAGGATGTAAATATATGAAGATATTTATGATAGCAAATTGTCTCATGCAGTTATGGAGGCTGGCAAGTCCCAAGATCAACAGCAAGTAGGTGTACCGGGAGAGCTGATGGTGTAGTTCCAGTCCAAAGACCGGCTGGCTTGAGACCCAGGAAAAGCGAATGTTTCAGTTGGAGTCCAAAGCAGGAAATGATGCCCCAGCTCAAAGGCGGGCAGCAGTAGGAATTTCCGAGTACTCTCAGGAGGGCCAGCTACTTTGTTCAACTGTGGCCTTCAGCTGACTGAATGAGGCCCTCTACTCACATTAAGAAGGACAAATCTGCTTTATCCAGACTATAGATTTAGATGTTAAATGCATCCGAAAGCAACCTCACAGAAACATGCAAAAAAATGTTTGGCCAAATACCTGGTATATTGGGGCCCAGAGTAGTAGACACATAAAATTAACCATCACAGCATGTTTATTTACAGTTGGAAAAATGAATTATTTGACCAATAAATAACTGTAAATGTAATATGTTTACTGCTTACTGGGGTATTTACAAATCCAAAATAATAAATAAAATGGCCATAAGAACCTTTGGCAAGGATCCAAACTTCAGCCTCAGGCCTTTGCAAATTTTTAGGACTCTAATCATGTCATTAATTAAATATAATTAGCATATTTTAAATACAAATTATTTCTTAAATATAAACAAGCATTTCTACATTTCAAAGTAAGGAAATGAAAGCCAATAATACTATGAAATTTGCTAATCAAATTTACCCTGAAAGTGCAACATATTTTAAAATATATTACTGTTAGGATGAATTTCCTTTTATTTTTAAAAGAAGAAGAGAAAGACATGAAGGGATTTTTTTCCCTGAGATTGAAGAAGAAAACAGACTAAAAAGATTATTTCTAAGATATGTTTTCCAACTTTATCATCTGTTTAGTATTTTGGCATTTAAAACCTTTTTAATACAATGCTACTTTCTGGGAAGTATTTGTTTTTATTTAATTTTGATTATTATTACACATAGGAAAAAGAATATGACTGGATAATATTTTGAATTTATATATGTGTGTGTGTATATTCAGATGACAAAGAATCTTCCTGTTACAAATTATAAAATAAAATAAGCTTATTTTATTTTGTGATAATGAAATAAGGTTTTATTTTTTATATAACAGCTTCTTTTGGTATTTCCTTTTTCCAGTTTTGGTCATTCAAGTTTCATTAATTATGTTCTTTATTTTTATGTTCATTCTTTACATTTCACTTATATCTAAAATGTAGAAAGATTGTGATGCATATGAAAAATTGATAAGCTATCTCTTCAAATTTATCCTTGTACTTAGGTAGCATACAGTCCTATTTAGGAGCATAGACGCTGAAATCATAATGTCTAGTTCAAGTTCAAGTTCCACATTTGCCATCTACTAGATGTGTGACCTTGGGCAAATTACTTAACCTTTCTGTGCTTCAGTTTTGTCATCTGTAAATAAAAATAAAAATAATAATAATAACTCCTTCATAGTATTGAGATTAAGATTGAATGAATTAATATTAATATAGCACATGGTAAGTTCTATATACATGCTAAATACATATATATAAAAAAGACTATCTGCTGACATTTATACTGTAGCTTCTTAGTATTTATGTAGACTTTCATTTGATGTTTTTGTTGAGCTCTCGATGGATATTCAGAAATTTTTAAATTTGGAAATTTGAAAAGCTAGTATTTATTTTTCTGGCAACGGAAACTTTTGACTTTACATTTGCTTCTGAAACAACTGACAAATTATGGAACAGATAATATTCCTCAAGCAAAACTTGTCTGTGGTAGCCTTTCAAAAATAGCACTATGGTTATGAAAGAAAAATTGTTTTACCTAATGCAAAT
Organism: Alouatta palliata; assembly: GCA_004027835.1. Taxonomy (NCBI): domain Eukaryota; kingdom Metazoa; phylum Chordata; class Mammalia; order Primates; family Atelidae; genus Alouatta; species Alouatta palliata. The sequence goes on from PVKV010011007.1 coordinate 48,849, forward strand.
CCATTTAAAAATAATTTTTTACTCAATAAAGATGTTTTTCCTGCAAAATTTTAATGCACATAATTTTGTCCAAAACAACAGTAGAAACTGATTACACGTCAGCTACATTAGACAGAGTGTCGGCTTTATAATTGCTATGCTGTATTGCAAATCCTGGAATAAGATTATGTGACAGCTGTTCCCTTGGTTTGTCCATAAAATTGAGATGTTTGTTTCATAAAGCAATCCCTGTGATCAAATATTGCGTTTAATATGCACCTAACACAATTATTGAAATTAGGGAAACAAAAAATAATAATGATACATAATAGTTAACTCTCATCGCTCTTCTGCCATCATTTTCATGGCTTTACTTGGTAATAACTGTATTTGTAAAGAGTTCATCTGTGCCTGTGTTTGTGGAAACATTCTTATATAATATATATGTAAAATATATAGGATACCTACATTACATATATATGTATGATTATTCTGTGATATAAAAAAGAAAACAGAAAGAAAGAGGCCAACAAAAAGGAAGAGGGAAGAAGGGAATACATCTCTATATGGATAACTTTATCAGCCCTCTATGAGGTTCAGAATGTATATTTCTCTGCAATGCAAAATTATAATGTATACATATTAGATCCACAATTATACCATGTCTAGATATTTAATTTAATTATAACTACGCAAAGCAATATTTGATTGAATATTTTAAAAGAACTATTTGCCAACATCCTTCCACATGCTGAAGTCCTCCTGTCAGCATTCCTACCCTATCTTTTTTATATTTAAATGTATCATATTGTGTTATTTTAAGACTTTTACATAATTCAAACTTAAAAAAAGTTATCACTTGGCAAAGTACTTGTTTCCCTTACTAGATAGTGTTTTAAACGATGAGCTCATTTCTTTCCCAATCTTTGTATTTTCAGCACCTGACAGCTGTATATTATGTAAGTTTTCAGATCAAGAGAGTAGTCCTGGCTGAAGATACTGTCATTGCCAGATAGAGAGTATTTAACAGGATAAGGTCATCAAGGTAGGAAATGAACCAGTAAAATGAATACTAAGCAGCAAAGAAGACTGAGGAGAGTCTACACTTATATAAAGAAAACGGTAGTACAGCACTCTCAAAGCTAAGTGAAAGACTATGTTTGAGAAAAGAGATATAAACGTTGCTGAGAAGCAAAACGAGATTAAGCCAGAAAACAGATTCTTGGATTTAGTAATGATCAAAAATTTAGTGACATTGATAAGTGCAGCTTGGGTGAAATTGTGAGGGTAAAAGCCTGTTGGAGTATGTTTAAGAGAAAATGAAAGAAGAGGAATTGGAGATAGTGAGTATAGAGAATTCTCCTCTGGCATTTCATTGCAAAGGGTAGTGGGGTAACGGGATGAGAGTGAAACTGAATGCCAGGTCAGAGGAGTTTTTTTATTGCTTATGAATGATTTTCATATGGAAGAAATAGGGGCTACTTCCTTATCATATGTTGTGAATTATACAGTACAGAGGGAAACATTGATGAGGTGGAAAAAGAGGTCAGGACTGAGGTTCACCATAGTATGACTCTTGACATATATGCAATGCACATGTATTAAATAACAGGCATCCTGGGCGGCTGTTTGCAATGCTTACCACTGAATGTTCATGCCCAAAGAGTAAAACCTCTTTTGTTTGATCATTGATTATTTTGTGATTTGTGGGGTACAGTGGAAAAGAAATATTGGAATCAATACTAGTGGATACCCTGTGATGTATGCAGCAGTGATCATGTTTTGACCACACATGAATGCTAAGGGACCATCTGTCTTCATCCCTGACAACTCTGAGCTTAGCAGTATGCCTCCTGACCTTGTTTGGTATTGGAGGGAAAAAAAAATGACAAAATTCAAAAGTCCTCACATCACTTCCACATAGCATGTGTAGAAAGATGTATATGGTCTAGAAAAACACTTTTCAGTAATTTCCATCTTTTTGACTCAAACATTTAAAGACATATCTATGGGCCACCATAATTTTATGGCATGAATTATAAATCCATTTTTTTCTTTCTCTTAAAGAACGTGAATAGAATGCAAGTGCTTGAAAGTGACATTATTAGTAGTGTAGTCTTGAATTTATTCCACAGAATAAAAATAACAAACCAATCAAACTTTATGTCACAGTGAATCAATGGTAAGTTAGAAAACTGCAAACAGTAGCCGCTGTGCTAGAGTGAGTGCAGTGAATATATTCTGAGAATTTTATGTGGCAAATGGAACAGACTCGGCATTTTAAATGTGACAATGATTTGTCAATATATTTCTATCTATTGGAATGTTGTAAATCTAAGATAACACATAGTTTTTGAAATTAAACTGTTTTGATTGACCTTTGTAGTTATGTATTGTTACAAAAATGCTCAGAACATAAAAAATGACATTTATGTTTCTCTGTAGATGTCTCAAAATTAACTTCTAGTGTTTTCTCTTGTTTGAAAGATTGTAGTCTTATGTTCTTATAATATACAAACATTCTAAAGAAATTTACATAAATTGTGGGAATTTAGATAAAATAGTAACAATTTATTTTTTGTCTCTAATAGGCTAAATTATTATGGCAAAGTTTGACAGAAATATAGAAAAATTAAACTACATCAATTAAGTCACAGTTATTAAATAAAATAGAAATAATTATCCTGAAGGAAAATTTCAGGAGTTAAAAGTAATTAAGAGAAGAAATCTATTGCTTTTCAATAACTTAACTCTGCAACAGCAACCAAAGGTTGGTCTGAAAATTCTGCCTCTGAAAATTTGACAATGATAAAAATCAGAGGAAACCTCCTTAAGATCACGTGCTCCCAACCGTCACCTCCATCTCTGCTCCAAACACAAAAGGTTTAAAAGAAGAAAGCTAAAAATAAAAGTATTTATTCTGAAAGAAAAGAAAAAAACACTGCAAATAACAATCTCTATGGGCTATAGGTAATATAAACCTGTGTATGATGTATTAGGGTTTTTCAGAGAAACAGAACAACCTATTTGTTCTGTATATAGATACACAGAGAGATATTTATTTGAAGGAATTGGCTCATGCTGTTGTGGAGGCTGGCAAGTCTGAAATCTGCAGAGGTCTGCTGGCTGGATACCCAGGGAAGAGTGAATGTTGCAATCTTCACTCTAAAGGTAGTCTAGAGACGGCTTATAATTTCTTCTTCATCTGGGGACCTTTTTTGTAGTGCATTTAACTGATGAAATAAGACATACCTGCTTTATGGAGGATTATCTGCTTTACTCAAGGTCTACTGATTTCAGTATTAATCATATCTACAAAATACCTTTACAGCAACATTTAGCTTGGTGTTTTATCAAACAACTGGGTACTTCAGCCTAGCCAAGTAGACACATAAAACACACTATAACACATAGGCAGTCATCGACACATGAAATTAGCTATTACTCAAGGAAAAGCTGGTAGAGCTTATTCGTTACAGTTTGGGCTATGCCTTTATAACAAAATCTATAATATTCCCCATGTCACTAAAGATGACATGGATCTTTAGTGACATGGGGAATATTATAGATCTCTCATAAATAGAAAAATATTGTCTCTGGCCTCAGAAGTCTAGAGAAGTAGGTGAAGGTGAAAATAAAACTCTAGAGTTAAGAAATACGATCTAACTGGCAAAAAAGTAGAAAAATAACCATTTAAGATTAGTCTATTAAATACAATCCCAAATATATGTTGAAACTTGACAGTAAGATAGTCAGCTGATGAATACAAATTTTGAGATGAATTAAATCTGTATAAAAGCCAGACAACATTCAAAAACCTATATGATGAATATATTTGTATCATCAAAGAGATAAAGGAATAATACTATCAATAAGAAAACTAGTGATTATGGAGAAGGGGGGTGTCCTGGTTCAAGTAAAATAAGCAAGGAGCCACAAAAAGTGACAGATGAAAAACACTGCAAAAACAGTAATAAAAACAGTATGATATTGGGGAAATAATAGACAGATCGATAGAACAAGAATAAGGGGCCCAGAAATAAACCCACACAACTGGTTAACTAATCTTTGCCAAGGAAGCAAATGAAATACAATGAAGAAAAGAATCTTTTCAACAAATGTTGCTGGAGCAACTATACATTTACTTGCCAATTTTTTAAAAAATGAAGCTAGACACAGACCCTTCACAAAAATTAACTCAAAACTGATCACAGAACCAAGTATAAAATGCAAAATTATAAAACTCCTAGAAGATAACACAGGGGAAAATCTAGATGACTCTGGGTTTTATAACTTTCTAGATAGGACATAAAAGGTATAATCCAAGCTGAACTTCATTAAAATTAAAAAGTTTTGCTCTGCAAAAGACACATAGCACATATTGTGAGAAAATATTTGCAAAGGACATATCTGATAAAAAACTGTTATCCAAAATATACAAAGAATTCTCAGAGGTCAACAATAGTAAAACAAACAATCCAATTAAATAAATGGGCAAAAATAGCTGACAGACACCTCAGTAAGATACACAGATGGACAATAAGCATATGAAAAGATGTTCAACATTATATTTTATTAGGGAATTGAAAATGACAACAACAGGATACCACTGCTTACCTATGTGAATGGCCGAAATCGCAAACACTCATAACAACAAGTGTTGCCAACAGCAACTCGTGTCCATTCCTGATGGGAATCAAAAATGGTGCTGCCACTTTGGAAGACAGTTTGGTAGTTTCTTACAAAACTAAGCATATTCTTACCATACAATACATCAATCATGCTCCTTAGCATTTACCCAAATCAGTTGAAAACTTACATTCATGCAAAACTTGTATACAGATGTTTATAGCAGTTTTAATCATAATTGCCGTATCATGAAAGCAACCAAACTGTCCTTCAGTGGGTGAATGGATAAATAATCTTTGTATATCTAGACAATGGAATATCGTTTGGTACTAAAAGGAATGACCTTTCAATCCATTAAAAAAAAAAAAAGAGGAATCTCAAAGGCATATCACTAGAATCCAATTTGAAAAGGCTACATACTGTACAATTAAACGCTATGACATTCTAAAAAAGTAAAATTATAGAGACAGAGAAACGTTGTGGTTAGAGAGGAGAGAGGCATGAGTAGACGGAGCACAGACTTTTAGTTCAGTGTGCTATTCTGTATGATACTATACTGGTGAATATACTTCATTATAAGCTTATCAAAATCTATAGCATGTAAAACACCAAGAGTCAACCTCAACGTGAACTATGAACTTTGGGTGATGGTGTGGTACTATAGATTCATGGATAGTAACAAACGGACTGCTGTACTGAGAATGTTGATTGTGGTAGAGGCTATACATGTGCGGGAACAGGGGGAAATATAGGGATTCTCTGTACTTTCCTCTCAATTTTGCCTTGAACCTAAAACTGATCCAAAAAATAAAATATTTTATAATATTAGAAATGAAGACATTGAAATAAACCCATCTCATTATAGATAAAGTATTTATTGGTAAGTAATGGTAATGAATGGAAAGAGGTTAATGAGAGGATGTCATGCAAGACAAGACTAAGATATGAATTTTGGGGAAAAAATGCTCTCAAGAGGCCCAAAGGCTCGATTGCACGCTGATCAGATGGAATTCCAGAAGAGAAAAATGTTGAATTTGAAATACTATTCAATGGGTTAAGTCTTGATACTTTATCAGAATCAGAAATATCGACAGCCAAGATTACATAGACTGCACTCTGAATCCTAAACAAATTCAATTCACAAGCAAATTGTTGTAAAAACACACAAATCAAAGATGATGGGGGCAGGGAGAGGAGCCAATAAAGGACCAAAGAAAAAGCAAGAGAATAGCATGATTAACATTGTCTTATTAATAAGCATCATACTGCTGCATGAAGTAACACTCATTTTCACTGCAGTATAATATTACATTGAGGCATTATTTTACATTCCTTCGACAAGAATATATGCATACATTGTCAATTTATTTTAATCATGGAGCAGTTGAACCATTTCCAGTTTTTTCTTCCTGCAAGTATGCTATTGTAAATTCTCATCCTTCTATCTAGTGATACTCATGTACAAGCATTTTTCTTGGGTATTAAGGCAAGGCATAGATTGCTGAAGCATATGGGATAAGGATAAACTTTACAAGAAAATGACAAATTGTTTTTCAAAGGGCTTATACACTCCTGGAATACAGTGGTACACTTCTGGAGTAAAATATTACCCTCCTGTCTATATTATGTCATCCATATTTGCTCTAAATCTTTCCTCCATATTTTCTCACCCAAAAGGCAGCAAACAGAATTCCTACAAGAAGTGAATGTTACCCTATTTTCAAGATAAAATGATAATTATCCAATAAAAGATATATTCTAGTGAGAAAAAAGAGACCCAACTTAGATTATTCAAGTAATTGTCAAAGTAAACAGTAATAATCAATTAGAAAACTATATACTGATATGGCTTATAAACATCAATGAAACAACACTAACATAATCATTGTCCTAATCCAAAAGTGAGTTGAAAAGAAATTGATGGAACGTATGGAACAGTTTATGTACAAGGATGGTTATCTTTACAAATATTTATAAATATAGCTAACAATTATCAAATAAAAGACTAAGCAAAAGAAAAGAAAATGAATGGCAATTTAAATAAAAAAATTATCCAGCAAACTTTAATATCCCTTCTTAATTAAAAAATATATTATAAAACCAATATTAAAGAGATAGAACATCAATAACAAATTTGTTGTGCTCCTATATTTCAGGAATAACCACTAATATGTGTGATATATAAAAGTAATAACCCTCACAGTTGACCAAAAATGAGATGGCTAGGAATAAATCATATAAAGATTTGCAAAATAAATTGATGGACTAATTTATAAAACATAATTAACGTGCATAACATTATCAGCTCAGAACCAAAATTTACAGTTTTTAAGTTATCCCTTGGCTTCATTTATTTCTTTATAGTTTAAAAGTAATTTTTAAATAAATCCGTTATGACTTATTTTTCCAAGTAAAGCAAGCCATCATGTTCTGGGTATTCAAACTCTCAGTGGCTGAGGTATCGGTATCAGTTTCTGTCTATTAAACAATTTTAGAATCTTTTCCCCAGCATTAAAAATTATAAACTGTAGCTCTAAAAGGATAGATTTGTGCTTGTAAAAATTATAAATACATTGCTGAGACAGGGATCTTGGCAATTCCCTTAAATTGTGGAAATATTACTGGTACTCTCATGTTATAAAGAATAGTTTTTATCCCATTCCTTGAATCAGAAATTTGCACCAACGCCTTTTTTCTCAAATGTCAACGATTTTCTACAAAGTTATTGGAAAGTGAGATTATAATTTATGGTGACTTTGGAGATCATCTAGTATGTCTCCTTTGTTTTATCAACTAGGAAACCAAATGGGTAGTGATTTTCTCAAAAGCTCTAAACCTTTCTGTGGCAGGAACTGGCAGTAGAATTGCTATTTCAAAGCACTATATGATTTATTTATTTTATAACACATACTTATGTAGGATTTATTTTGTGCCAGGCATTGCCCTCTGTGGTTTCCTGAAAATAACTTGTATAAGCCTGGTGCCGTTTTTAATATACCATAGTACTAAATATCTTTTCAATAAAAATTCTGGAGCACCTGTCTCATTTGGTTTGGCTCTGTGTCCCCACCCAAAGCTCATCTTGGATTGGAATCCCCATGTGTTGAGGGAGGGACCAATAATTCCCACGTGTAGAGGGAGAGAGGTGATGGGATCATGGGAGCAGTTTCCCCCACGCTCTTCTCATGACAGTGAGTAAGTTCTCATGGGGCCTGATGGTTTTATAAGCATTTAACATTTCCCCTGCTTGCACTTCTCTCTCCCGCCACCATGTGAAGAAGGCCTTTGCTTCCCACTTTTAAACTCAGTTTGAATAATCACAATGAACAAATGGCTTGCCCCTTAATAGGGAAAAATCAGAACAGATTAGTTTTATGCCTATTCTATGATTTTCCCCCTAAACTAAGACACTGTATTGAATCACTCCGGCAATTCCGTTTCAGTAGAATTTGAAACAGAAAAATTGAGTGTTTCGGAGTTTTTGTCTTCTCTTAATAGCTAATGCAGTTACCAAAATGCTACTTTTTCATGAAAGGAAAGATAGTATTGTGATTACAATCACAGACATTGACGTCAGAGCACCTGGGTTTGAATTCCAATTTTGTCATTTATACCCTGCATAAGTTAAGGAAAATTACTTAACCTTTCTATTCCTAGTTTTTTAAAAAAAATATGAATAGTTCCTACCTCAAGATTAATAACTGGTATGAAAGGAGTCACATATGCAAAGTGCTCAGAACAGTGGCGGCCACATAGTGAGCTTTTTGCTTTTACTGTTACTAGTTGTCATCAAGTTACATTCTTAAAAGGAACTATTACGTCTTTCCCAACTTAATCTGTCATTAGCTAAACAGGAACATGTGAGTGCCAACAACATTCACCTTTTTTTCACTTATATTATCATGTTAAAATGACAAGTCAAAACATTGAGATAGAAATTAAGTTTTGAAAAAAGCTGCTCTTTTTTCCTATATGACACAAATGTAAACATTCAGGTAAAAAAAAATGCCCACTCAGCATAATCCCTGTAAGACTAAACCGTTAGTATTCATCCACATTTTCTTTTCATTCATCCACATTTTCTTTTATTTTTTGATCGAAAATGAGTGGACCTAGAAGACACCCTGATATTTAAGCCTACTTCCCTTAAAATTGCTTTTTAAAAGTGAAGCGCGTTTGTTATCAGAAAAGAGATCTTGTCTCAGACCCCAAGAGGAGGTTCTTGGATCTCTCTGGGGAAAGAATTTAGAGTGAGTTGCAGAGTATAGTAAATATAAAACAGTTTATTAGGAACTATGCTGCTACAGAGTAACACATCCTCAGAAAGCACCAGGAGGAACGCCCCTTTCTTAAACACAATGCTTGTTTACATAGGATGGTAAGGCTAATAACGGTATACTTTGTTACAGACCCTTGGGATCAGCTTGTGACAGGCTACTAATATTGTTATTTTCCTAGTAACTACTGATTTCAGCAAGAATTTATGATTGAACTACTGTTTTTAAAGTGAAACTTATTTTTAAACTAAGAATGCCTTTTGTTCTTGAAATATCAGGACATTTTTATAAATTCTGGGTCTTTATGTATTATTTGCTCGTTTCCTCAAACATAAACATCTTGTGACCAAGAGTGCCTAATTCCCTGGGAATGTTACTGAGCAGTTTTTGTTTGATTGAGACTTTATTCAAGATGGAGTCTCTCTGGTTAGGATGCCTCTGACACATTGGTGTCTGTTCCTGTTTTGTGAAGAGAGGACTTTGGAGTCAGCCAGTTATTCACTGTAGAGAAAGACACAGCTCACTGGAAGTGGTGCTCTTCCTTCACATGTCACTTTCTTTCTGACTATGACGCTGTTCTTGCCATTTTTTCCCTCTTCAGACACATTTTCAGTTTCAAACCTTTTACTCTTTAATTTCCGTTTTTAAATGATCAGTTTTTTAATGTTTGCAATAGGAGTTTCATTATCAAAGTGCTGTGCCATATGTCATGACATTCTCAGCCAGGCCTCCATAAGAAATGCCACCTGTCAGCAATTTGCAGTAATTATTTCTTAGTGTACGTTATTGAACGGGTCTTATCTATAGCCTTTAAGTTGCTAAGTGGTGAAAATAAGCTAGTCGGTTTTAAGAACAAATTTGTTAAGACTTTTTAGCCTTAAAAGAGAAAAGCATTTTTCTTTAAATAAAACATATAAGTAACCTCTGATAAAAGTATCCAAAAATGTTATGTAAAAAGTTTGAAAGGAAATAGAATTGCATATACTGCCTATTAGCTCTATTCCTGACTTTGAGAAAGTTATTTACCATTTTGGGGCCTTCCTTCCAGAAGTCTCAAAATGTATCTGATTAAGTGTTTCTAAGAATTATAAACATTCTTGATGTAAAGCAGTCTGTCAGGGAATACTTTTTTCTAAAATGAGCAAGCATACATTTCTAAGAAAAAGTGAACAAATATAGGCACTGTGAAACAAGTAATGCATTAGCTAATCAGTTTTGCCTTTTGTCTTTTTGTTTCTATGACTCTGCTCTGGTTCCAGCATCATTCTTTTTCGCCTGGACCATGATAATGGCCTCTAAATTCCAATAGTCTGCAGTAGTCCCCCAAGATATTCTCCCATCTGCAATTGAACTCTCAAAGTCTGCTATTAAGGAATACAGCATTACACTTTCTTGAAATATAACACCAAATACTAGATGTTTCAATGATTCCTTTTGGCTTACAGAATGTCAAAACCCCTTCATAACCCGTCCACACTCACCTTTCCATCTTCATTTACAGATACTCTCTATCATGTACTTAACACTCACTCACATCTCTGCTTCTGCTCCTACATTTTCTATGCTCAAAATGCTCTTATCTTTCCTATAAAATGAAAGCTTTCCTATTCTTCCAGTTTTAAATAAAATATTTGGCCTACCAAAAAGTTTTTCCTAAGCAGACTCTCTACCAGAGCAATAATACTTGACAATCTATATGCCCGTAGCTCTCATGAACAGTGGGAACTTTTCATTTTACAGTTAGCTAGTTTTTATATATGTATAAGCTTTCTGTCTGGTTTTCCATAAATTACACATCCAAACTTAAGACAGTTAGCTTCTTAGAGCTACAATATTTTATTTTTGTATCTATTGCATTCAGTCTGTTTTCTGCCACATGCATATTTTCATGTTAGATCAAACCATCTTTTAGAGGGTATGTTTTACTCTCAAACTTCTTGTCTAAATATATAATCCAAATCCTTTTGCTTTAAGTTAAGGTTTATATTTCACAGTAGCATATTTAGATTTAATTCACAATTTTTTAGTTACAATCTGCATAAATAAACTTTTAAAAACACGGATACTATTGAAAAGATGTTTTAAGTTATCCTGAACTTCTTGATGAGGGGATATAAATTTCTGACCACATGAGATGTGTGGACAAGGAAAAGAACAAAATTTTCAAAGTTGCAGAATTATTCATAGATCTTAAAATAACCAATATACAAATATGTATCCAAGAGAAAATAGAAGTTTGTGCCTTTCTGTTTACTAATGATGGTACAAGAGCTATTTTATACTAATCTTCTATGTCATCAGAAATCCATTGAGTAAATAAATGGTCTAACCCCAAAGGGCTAATAGCCAGCAGGTACAAGGAATTCAAAAATTTCCACACGAAGAAAAAACATTGAAAACGGGCAAAGTGCATGAACAGACATTTTTCAAAAGAGGACATGTAAGTGGCCAACAAACATAAAAAGTTGTTCAACATTACTAATCATGAAAAATGCAAATTAAACCAGTCAGAATGGCTATTATTAAAAAGTCAAAAAATAACAAATGTTGGCAAGGAAGTGGAGAAACAGGAATGCTTATACACTGTTTATAGGTATGTAAATTAGTAAAATCTTTATGGAAAACAATCTGGAGATTTCTCAAAGAACTAAAAATAGAAGTTCCATTGATCCAGCAATCCCACTACTGGATATATACCCAATGGGAAAGAAAGTAATACATCAAAAAGATACCTGCACTAATATACTTATCACAACACTGTTTACAATAGCAAAGCCATGGAATCAACCTACGTGCCTATCAATGGAAAAATGGATAAAGAAAATCTGGTATATGTATGCTATGAAATTCATTTCAGCCACAATAAAAGATGCAATTATGTTCTTTTCAGCAACATGGATGGAACTGGAGGCTGTTACCAAAGTGAAATAACTCAGCAACAAAAAGTCAAAAACTACATGGTCCGATTTACAAGTAGGAGCTAAACTATGGGTATACATGGACAGACAGAGAATGGAATAATAGACAAAATGTAGGAGGGTAGCAGAGGGGTGAGGGTTGAAAACTTACTGAATGGGTACAATGTTCACTATTCAGAAAGCTCAGACTAAAAGCCCAGACTTCAGTACTGTACAATATATGCACATAAGAAACTCACACTTGTACTCCTAAAACATATAAAAATTAAAAACAAATTAGAAAATAAGAAAAAAAATGGTCTGATTATGAATAGCAAATATATTTTCAGCAATCATGGCCCTTAGAATAATCTGCTAAACAAATCTGTAATTTGATGAAACATATAGAATGAGCATATAAATGATTCAGTTATGTGAATCTGACAACATTTGTTAAGCACTGGCAATTATAGGTAATATTATGATAATATATTCATTTAGGATGATCATTACATTTATTACATGTCAGTGAATAAATATTAGTACCATATTCTAAAACACTATTCACTATTTTTAAAAGAAATAAAATTCTTTTTTTTTTTTTTTTTTTTTAAGATGGGGTTTCACCCTGATGGCCAGGCTGGTCTTGAACTCCTGACCTCAGGTGATCCACCCACCTCGGCCTCCCAAAGTGCTAGGATTACAGGCTTGAGCCACCGCGCCCGGCCCGAAATAAAATTCTTAAAATGGCAAGTGATTCCTGATAGTTACATCAGCATGAGTGTCTCCACATAGACTCAATGAATATCTGTGTATGTGGGAAACAGAACAAAAGTCCATTTGACAAAGGCTTTGAATTTCATACTACTCTCTTTTCTCCTGTAATCTCTAGAAATTAATTTTTAGGGAGCTAACTGTCTTGACACAAAATTATTCATGATAAAATTGTTCAATGCTTTTTGTTTCTGTGAAGCAACGGAAATTAGCATTATCATTTAGTCATTAAAACACATTTGCTTAAGAATAATCAGTGAAAAAAAAAAAGCTGTTACTGTGCTCTGTATCTTAAACCAGCATTTAGGACACTTTCATCCTAACATGTCCTAATGCCACTTTAAGATTAAGAGCACTGTAGCAGATCTTATATCTGATTTTACATGTTTCAAGAAAATCACACTGGAATGACAGCATATAAAAAGATAACGAATGTACAGTAAAACAAATACATGCACAGTCATGTGTTGCTTAAAGATGGGGAATATGATCTGAGAAGTATATCTTTAGACAATTTCATCGCTGCATGAATAAAATAGAGTGATACTCATACACACACTTAGATGGTAGAACCTACTACACACCTAGGGTATGTGGTATAGTCTATTGTTCCTAGGCTTTCAATCTGCACAGCGTGTTATAGTACCGAATACTGTTAAGTAACTGTAACACAGTGGTATTTGTGTACCTCAATATGTCTAAACATATAAAGGTACCATATAAATATTAAAAGACACAAAATGGTATACCTATCTTGGCCATTAGCCATGAATGGAGCTTGCGGAACTGGAAGTTTCTCTGAGTGAGTCAGTGGGTGTGTGGAGGATGAGTGTGAAGGTCTAGGACATTCGTGTGCACTCCTGTAGACTTTATAAAGACTGTACACTTAGGCTACACTAAATTTATTTTGAAATATTTTTCTTTCTTTGATAATAAATAAACCTTAGCTTGCTGTGACTCTTTTTACTTTAAAAACTTTTAAATTTTTTCAATTGATACTTTAGTTACACTGATTAAAACACACATGTACAACTGTACGAAAATACTTTTTTCTTTATATCTTTATACATTCTTTCCTATTTTTAAATTTTTTACTTTTTTGAGTTTTTAAATTTTTTCTTAAAGATACAAACACACACATTAGCCTAAGCCTACTCAGGGTCAGGATCATCAGTATCACCGCCTCCCACCTCCACATCTTGTCCCACTGGAAGATCTTCAGAAGTAACATACATGAAGCTGTCATCTCCTGTGGTGACTATGTGGTCTTCCTGGAATACCTCCTGAAGGACCTGCCTGAGGCTGCTTACAGGAACTTTAAAACAAATATAAGTAGAAGGACTACCCTCTAAAATGATGTAAATATATAGGATAGTAAATACATAATGCAGCAAGAGAGTAATTTATTTTTATTTATTTTTTTTTTTGAGACAGAGTCTCACTCCATCACCAGGCGCCAGGCTGGAGTGCAGTGGCACGATCTTGGCTCACTGCAACCTCCACCTCGCAGATTCAAGCAATTCTCCTGCCTCAGCCTCCCGAGTAGCTGGGACTACAGGCGCACGCCACCACGCCCAGCTAATTTTTTTGTATTTTTAGTAGAGACGCGGTTTCACACCGTGTTGACCAGGATGGTCTCGATCTCTTGACCTCGTGATCCGCCTGCCTCAGCCTCCCAAAGTGCGAGAGTAATTTATTATCCTTATGAAGTATCATGTGCTGTACGTGACTGCACGTGCTTTACTTTGATACAACAGGCAGCATGTAAGTTTGATTACATCAGTATCACCACAAACACATGAGTAATATGTTGCACTACAACATGACTACTGTTACAACATCTGCAATATTAATAGGTGACAGGAATTTTTTACCTCAATTGTAATCTTATGGGACCACTTTAGTATATGTGGTTTGTTGTGGGTTGAAATGTCATTATGAAGCATGTGACTATGTATAAAAGTTCACGTGGGATGGTTAAAATGAGATGTATGTTTTATCACCTAATATTGCAATTAGATAGGTACCTATGTGTATACTGAACAAATAGATATTCTGTTTAAAAGGTGGATACTCATATCTAACATAAAACACCAGGCCAGAAAGGGTTGAGAAGAAATAAGTTTACCAACAACCCACATAAATGCTAATTATCCTTCTGATGAAAGTGATTGCATGCAATTCTTGGTGACTTCTGAGTGTAACTTCTCCTAAGTCAGACTTTCCTGTGTATGCCATTTTGTCATAAAGCATAGCATCATAGTGAAGTTTTTCTCCAAATTTAGATTTAAATTATACTTATGATGCTTGGGTAGGATAGAACACCTGCTGATTTTTTTCAGTCATATTTTCTCCTTAATCTATAAAATGTGTAATGAGTAAAGAATAACTTTTAGAATTATAGAAAAATGCCTAATTATGTTGGAGATAATATAACCATTTTCTACAGCCTTTCTAAATTCTAACATCTAGCCTGCCGCTAAAGAATGTTCCCTAAGAATTTCTTGGCAGCATACCACTCAGACAAGTAGATGTAATTTTAAAAATATGATCTAGGGATTTAGTTCTACAGATAATTTATTGTCTAATTTTAGTGACTTTGGTGATAGAGGAAAGATAGCTAAGCCGTAGTGATAAGTTTATTCAATTCACTAATTATTTTAAATTTATAGTTGAACTCATACCTTAAATTCAGAATTCCCATTATTTTATTAATTCAAGGCAAGGATTCAGGCCCTTTTAAAACATGGTAAGCATAATACTCTTGCTTCTGGCTAAAAGAGTAGAACACAGCCAAACAATCCTTCCATGGAAGTAAACTAGAGAAGCTAGGAAAAATTGAAGATGTATTTATTTACTTATTTGTTTGTGTGTGCTTGTCTAGAGGCCGCAGAGTGGTGCAGAAGTAATAATGAAAGATTTCATTTCACAGAGGGGAACTGCAGAGAAATGAACAGATATCTGTAGCCACTTTTTGTCTTAAGATACTTCTGTTTGCAGGTATAAGGAAAGAGGCTGAGGTTGTAGGCACTGGGCATGAGAAGAATGCTGCAGTTGAGAGTCAAAAAAAACAAGCAAATATTTTGTTATGTGGCTGAAGACATGAAATTTTGAGATGGAAGCGAATTAAATTCTGATAAAAATGAGGGTCATAGATATAAATCTTAAAATACAGATAATTTTCCTTCATGATGTCTTCAAAATCATGCTGCTGGATAGATCAGAAGCTAAAAAGGTGAGGCAAAACTTTCTGAATAGCAAAGCAGGGGTTTCCACAGACTTGCTGTGCTGAATAGACAAAGTCTGTAAAGGTCAGAACCCACATGGGGACCAATCTTAATGAGTATCTCAGGTTTTCAGTGGGAATCACTGGACAGACATGCCTGAGAAGTAGGTGTAAACCAGATTTAGAAACATTGTTACTACAACTCTAACCCATCCCAAACTCAAGAAGCTCCTGATTAGATGAATTTCATCAATTGCCTGCTCCATCTTCCTAGCAAAGAGAGAGGTAAACCATCTTTAATGAATGGTGACATATTTCAGAATCGTTACACTTTTCAAAAAATATCTGCTATTCAATAAAATCACTAGGCTTGCCAAATGATAGAATAAATGACCTAAAGAAAGATTAAATACAGATAATAGAAGAAGTATACCCCTAGGTGATCTAATTATTAGAATTAGCAAACTATAATTTTATAATATTTTATGTTTAATGTTTTTAGTGAAGTAGAGGGACAGTTGGAAAAATCAGATGAAGAGATGGAGAACAGCAACAGAGAATTGAAATTTGTAAAACAGAAAGTGAAGCCCAATGTTAAATAGTTTCATCCAAAGTTTTCAATTTTTACATATCATTAGCTCAAACCATATTGAAGTAATAATATGGGTGCATGAGAGTTAAAAAATTTTTTCCTCTTGAATCAAGTGCAAATTGAGGAAATTTAGGATGTATGTTGAATACTATAAGAATGTGTTCTTACTAGATTAATTCAATTCAATAAATGATAAAAATTATCATTAGTGATTACTTTTCTCTTAGTCTAATGTATTGTTGTGAAAAAAAAACTCTAGTTTTGGCCTCTCTTCTCATATTTACTGCTGAAAGGAAAGTTAATTTTATGGTTGGTAAATGTCACAGGAAGATTTCTAACATGACCCCCAAACTTCTTTCCCTTGTTTTTAAGACACTCTAGTATCTCTCCTCCCCTTGACTGTGGACAGAACATATAAAGATGATGAAATTCATTCCCACGATGATGTTACCTTACATGGAAAGATGAAAAGATTTTACAGATGTAAGTGAAGTTTCTAATTAGTGTGTTTGCAGTTAACTAAAAGAGAGATTACTCTATGTGGATGCGAACAGGTGAGCCCTTAAAGGCTTGCTTAGGTTTTTGTTAAGAACAGAGAGATTATCTCTCTGGTCTTGAGAAAACAAACCTCGATGTGTTCTATAGCTAAGAGAAAATGAACTCTGCCAACATTACATGAGCTTGGAAGAAGACCCTAAGCCTCAGCCCTGGTAACTGAGCACAGGACTCAGATAAGCCATACCTGGACTTCCGATCTCAGGTATGTGACATAATACACGGAGGTTGATTTAAGCTGCCAAACCTGTCATGATTTTTATGCACTGATAAAAGCTAATACAATAAGTGTGGAAGAAGTTACAGACAAAGTGTTGTTTAGTCTTGTTCTCAGAAAACTTGGCTGACCACAAGGTGCATAAGACTATTCTTGCAAGAAAATCCTGCAATTTTTCTAGCTGTGCCATTATATTAGATAATAAGCCTGTATCGGGAGTAAATAGTGACAAATTCACTTCTCAGATATAAAAGAAATGTTATTCAATCAGCTTTCTGAATAATACAGATAAAATTTACATCTTAATCCAAATCCTGAATCATTTTTTCATGTAGTTCTGAATTATTTTGGAGAACATAAATAAACATTTATTACTGGATGTTCGCAAACTAAAAAGTCTATAATATTTTCATTTGTCATCTCATAATAATATATTACCAATATTTTATACCAGCCCAGCTGAAACAGTTAACAGAAAAATTAAGCAATTTTAAAAAAATAAAGTGCATCATAGGAGAAATGGCATTTATCAAAATCTATATTGATTTCAATGTTATCAAAATAATCACCACTGAATTTATTATCTTCTTCCTCATGCTAAATAGGTTGAAAACATTACTTTTCCTTTTCAAATTACTTTTTCTTTTTAAATGCACAAAAATGGTCAGGGTGGAATAAAACATTACAAATGTAGTGTCCTTGAATGACGTCTGAATTGTTGTTTGGAATGAATTGTGTAACTGGGAGATTTGAGCTTCCTAAACCTCCTTGGCATAAATAATGTCCCAGTTGTTTTTCCAGTACCAGGATGACAATGTTCTTAAATAAAATTGTCACTAAATTTCCTTTCGAATTCTGACTGCATGATTGAATAAATATTGTCTGCTGAAACCGGCGGTGAAGATAAGTATTTCATGACAGTTAATATATTTCATATGCAAATGTTTTGGCTTCATTTTATATTGGAAACAAGAAAGAAAAATTGTGTTGTCTGTTTAATTTCGAATGTACTAACTATGCAATCAGATGCATAAGTCCCTGAAATTAAATAGGGACTTTATTGTATCATGCTATTAAAATGGCACATTTTGTACTGAAGATAGTTTAGTGATAATATGCTGATTTCAGTATGCATAAGGTATTACCAGAAAGAAATGTTCCATTAAATGTGAATTATTCAAGTATATGGTTATTATAAAAATAAATATATATACATATACATGTAGTACACACACACACACATATATACAAATGCATACAGCATGCACTTCAACTTGAGCTGACATCTCTGCTTCCAAATTTTTGTCTGGATTTCTCCCTGCAATTAGATTATTATGTATTTTATCATGAATGGCTCCGGATTTCTTGAAACATTAGAGAGATACAACATATTACTTTTCTTCTGCAGAGCATACCATTCTACAGATTATTTTAAATTTAATCTCACTTGCTTTTCTGTGCACTTATTTTGTTTAATAACATTCTACTTGATTACCTCTCTCTCTCTCTCTCTCTCTCTCTCTCTCTCTATATATATATATATATATATATATATAGATAGATAGATAGATATAGATATGTCATTGTCGTTTGTGATAAGATTTGTAAGGATTATTTTCCACATCCTATAAGTTTTAGGTCTAAAAAGCATTTTATATTAAAATTACGCTGCATTAGAAATATATCAATTTTGGAATTTTAGAAATATGCGAATTATTTCTCATCCTTGAAGGCAGATTTCATATTTTGCAATTCAAAAAGTAAAATACTTTTATGTTTTCTTAGTACCAGTTGCGCTCTCTTCCTAGGGAAGCATGGTATTTTATTACTTTTTTTACAAGTCAAGAATAACCTTTTTGTGAAAATTCCCACACATCCATTAAATCTGTAATTCTGTTATACCATTTTAAGATGGATTTACTTTGAGTTGGGCATAAACTTTCCTTTTGTGTTAGCTGCCAGCCTCCTTAGTCAATAATGCTGTTTGTTGCTTTTTCAAGAGTACATAAATAGTATTTTCTCTTGTCAAATACAATTATTTTTATACATATATTTCTTTATCCAAAATTAGAAGATGATTCTGAAAACATAGCAACACACAAAAAAATAGTAGAATTAGAAACAACAAGTCTCTGAAAGAAAGAATTGAGAGAGGATAAAGGGCCAAGCGTCTACAGGCAATGGAAGACTCATAGTTAAGTGGTGGAAATTAGATGGAGGAGAAGTGAATGAGGTGTTTGGTGCAAGAAAATGTAATGATAACATTGTGTCATGTAGTAAAAGCTAAAGGAAGGAAAGGAAAAGTAACAGTAAAGCTTTGTGAATGTTGTGAAATGAAGACAAAAAAGCGACAGTGAACAAAATAGTCCCATTGCATTTGAAAAGAAAAAAGTTATGCAAAATAGTAGACAAGAAAGTAAAATTACATGGAGACCGCAAAATACCTAATTGTTATCCCAAAGTTGTTCCCTGTTCTCCAAAATTAAGATTATTTTTATTGTAAAATAAACTAATATATTAATCTTATTTTTCTATTCTGAAAATAAATAGAAAACTTTTGAGCTCCTTTACTGAATGACAAATCTATTTCTGTCACTCTATGTTCAGATAGTCCCACTAATATTAAATAAAAGTTGAAGAATTAAAAGAAGAGATTTATGACTACAATTTTAAGTTATCTCAAATGATTCCATCTCTTACCATAGTATAGAGTCCTGTATCAGTCAGGGTTTCATCAGAGAAGCAGAATCAATAATATATGGGATTATTTATGAACACTGGCAAATCTGAAATCCATAGGGAAGACTAGCAGTTTGGAAACTCAGGCAAGAGCTCATGTTGCAGTTTTAATTCTCAAATATATAAGGCAGGCTGACAAGCTGGAAATCCAGGCAGGACTCCTATGTTTCAGTTTTGAGGCAGAATTCTTTTTCTAGAAAACCTTCAATTTTGCTCTTAAAGGCTTCAATTGGTTGGATGGCATCTTTTCACCTTATCAAGTGTAATCTGCTTTACGTAAAGTCAATTAATTGTAGATGTTAGTTACATCTACCAAATACCTTCATAGCAACATGTAGACTACTGTTTGACAAAACAGCTGGGTGCCGTATCCTAGACAAGGTGACACATAAAGTTACCTTTCACAAGCCCCTACAGAACCAGGAAACAGGAAATAACAACTGAAAGAGAAAACAAGAAATAAGAATTAAACAGAAAACAGGAAATAAGAATTAAACAGGAAACAGGAAATAAGAATTAAACAGGAAATAAGAATTAAACAGAAAACAGGAAATAAGAATTAAACAGGAAACAGGAAATAAGAATTAAACAGGAAACAAGAATTAAAATGGAAAATAAGAATTGAAAGAATGTGGATTTAAATAAGATAACATGCAAAATTACAAATATAGTCTTTAAACTTTGTGAAACAAAAAATGAAAAAATTACAAAAATGTTATCTAGTGACTTGCATTGCCCATCTTAGGTATGTGAGTGAGATTATTCTTCTCTGAAAAGAAGAATGTCTTCATATTTCTCTGAAGAGGACAATCGGTTTAAAGTGTTGGCTGTCTCCTGTAAACTCAATCTTGGAGGCACTCCAGAGACTAGAAATAGATTGAAGGATCTGTCACATTAACATAAAAGCAATGAGAAGACTGTAAGATGTTTTTACGCACCAGACTGAAAAGGAGACAATAACCTATGATAAAAGAAGTCTGGGCACAAAAACAAGAGAATTTTTAAAAACATGTCATTTTCTCTTCTCCACATTGACCTGAATACTCTATAACTATAGAAGGCAGAAAACTAGTGTCCAGTTCCATGCTGCAAGAATCCAAGGTTTTCAAGACTAACCTAGACAAACCTCCCTAGTCCATCGGATTATAGTGCTTTCCCATTTGCTGCCTTTCTGAGCTAGGTGATTTTAAGTAAGGATAATAACAGAGGTACACACTGTCATGCTGTCTTCTAGGAGATTGTTAATCTGTACTCCAAACTCATCAACCAAGACTCAAGCTAGCATCCGGCTTTAGCTGTTCCTCCATGCTATACATTATGAATATAGCTCCAAAGCATAAGAACTCATAGAAAAATATTTAATATATTACAGTTAAAAGGAAGAGAAGCTAGAGCAGATGAAGGAGAATTTACATATTCAATAAGCAATAATTTAAAACAAGCATATTCAATATTTGCAAAAATATAAGAGAAGATATTGGAGCAGGAAGAAGGCAAAAAAAGCAGAAAATATAAATGAGGTATCATTTATGGAAAGAACTAATTGAGATAAGGGACTCAATAGATGGAGGGAGTTCTGGAATGCAAATAAGAGAGGGATGAATTATTGACCTGCATGATTAGGTGGAGTAACTCTCTCAGAAGTTGTTAGGAAGAGAAAAGGAAATTTTAAAGAAATTTTAAAAGAAACATGAAAGGAATATAGATGCTGGAAATATACTAGCCCATACTTACAGATTTGCTATAAATAAAAAGTAACAAGGAAATATATATATATGTGTGTGTATATGTATGTGTGTGTGTGTGTGTGTGTGTGTGTGTGTATATATATACACACACACACACATATATATATATATTGTCACACACACACACACACACACACACACACATATATATATATATTGTCAGGAGCTTGGCACTTTTATTAAGGGACACTGAAGTAGCTAATTATTCCCTCACCCCTTAAACACGAGGACAACTTGAAGAGAAACCAAAGGGAAAATTCCATAGTCACTGAGAGAAAAAAGTAAAGGCAAAGGAACAATATAGTACAAGATTCCACCGTGGATTAGATAAAAGCAAAGATTTCTCCCTAAATCATGGTATATCTCCATAACACAGTGATGATGGAACAGGAGGGTTGGCATTGGTAGTTTGATTGAGACAGGTCATTGCTCAGCCTCAATGAAACATTTTAAACATCTGTTGCTGTGAACACCTTACTTTACCTCACACTCCAAAATGATCCTTTCTACTCGCAGGGAAGTTTCTAAGTGTTACTCAGACAAGATACGGTATGTAAAGCTTGCTTCACCACAGGTCCCTTTTTTCTTTCTTTTTTTTTTTTTTAAATATATATATATATATTGCACTTTAGGTTCATGTGAAGAACATGCAAGATTGTTGCATAGGTACATACATGGCAATGCAGTTTGCTGCCTCCATCCCCATCACCTATATCTGGCATTTCTCACCATGTTATCCCTCCCCACCTCCCTACCCCCCACTGTCCCTCCTCTAGTCACCCCCACCCCACAGACCTCAGTGAGTTCTCATTGTTCAGCACCTGCCTATGAGTGGGAACATGTGGTGTTTGATTTTCTGTCTTGTGTCAGTTTGCTGAGAATGATGGTTTCCAGGTACATCCATGTCCCTGCAAAGTAACATAAAGGACCTCTTCAAGGAGAACTACAAACCACTGCTCAATGAAATAAGAGAGGACACAAACAGGTGGAGAAACATTCCATGTTCACGGTTAGGAAGAATCAATATCGTGAAAATGGCCATACTGCCCAAAGTAATTTACAGATTCAATGCTATCCCCATCAAGCTACCAATGACCTTCTTCACAGAACTGGAAAAAACCACCTTAAACTTCATATGGAACAAAAGAGAGCCCGCATAGCCAAGTCAATTCTAAGCAAAAAGAACAAAGTGGGAGGCATCACACTCCTGGACTTTAAACTATACTACAAGGCTACAGTAATCAAAACAGCATGGTACTGGTACCAAAACAGAGATATAGACTGATGGAACAGAACAGAGGCCTCCGAGGCAACACAACACAACACATCTACCACCATCCAATCTTTGACAAACCTGACAAAAACAAGCAATGGGGAAAGGATTCCCTGTTTAATAAATGGTGTTGACAAAACTGACTAGCCACATGCAGAAAGCAGAAACTGGACCCCTTCCTGACACCTTACACTAAAATTAACTCCAGATGGATTAAAGACTTAAACATAAGACCTAACACCATAAAAACCCTGGAAGAAAATCTAGGCAAAACCATTCAGGACATAAGCATAGGCAAGGACTTCATGACCAAAACACCAAAAGCGTTGGTAACAAAAGCCAAAATAGACAAATGGGACCTAATCAAACTCCACAGCTTCTGTACAGCAAAAGAAACAGTCATTAGAGTGAAATGGCAACCAACAGAATGGGAAAAAATTTTTGCAGTCTACTCATCTGACAAAGGGCTGATATCCAGAATCTATAAAGAATTAAAACAGATTTACAAGAATAAAACAAACAAGCCCATTCAAAAGTGGGCGAAGGATATGAACAGACACTTTACAGAAGACATACATGAGGCCAACAAACACATGAAAAAATGCTCATCATCCCTGGTCATTAGAGAAATGCAAATCAAAACTGCATTGAGATACCATCTCACGCCAGTTAGAATGGCGATCATTAAAAAATCTGGAGACAACAGATGCTGGAGAGGATGTGGAGAAATAGGAACACTCTTACACTGTTGGTGGGAGTGTAAATTAGTTCAACCATTGTGAAGACAGTGTGGCAATTCATCAAGGACCTAGAAATAGAAATTCCATTTGACCCAGCAATCCCATTACTGGGTATATATCCAAAGGATTATAAATCATTCTACTATAAGGACACATGCGCACGAATGTTCATTGCAGCACAGTTTACAATAGCAAAGACCTGGAACCAACCCAAATGCCCATCGATGATAGACTGGACAGGGAAAATGTGGCACATATACACCATGGAATATTATGCAGCCATCAAAAAC
>PVKV010011008.1:0-51105 GCA_004027835.1 Alouatta palliata
GCTAATTTTTGTATTTTTAGTAGAGACGGGGTTTCACCACGTTGACCAGGATGGTCTCGATCTCTTGACCTCGTGATCCACCCGCCTCGGCCTCCCAAAGTGCTGGGATTACAGGCGTGAGCCACCGCGCCCGGCCGAAATCAGAATTTTTTTTTAAAGTCTGATATTGG
Source organism: Alouatta palliata (assembly GCA_004027835.1). Taxonomy (NCBI): domain Eukaryota; kingdom Metazoa; phylum Chordata; class Mammalia; order Primates; family Atelidae; genus Alouatta; species Alouatta palliata. The sequence continues at coordinate 171 of PVKV010011008.1, forward strand.
CCGGGTGCGGTGGCTCATGCCTGTAATTCCAGCACTTTGGGAGATCGAGGCAGACAGATCACGAGGTCAGGAGATCCAGACCATCCTGGCCAACATGCTGAAACCCCATCTCTATTTTTAGTAAGTCTGATACTTCATTCCCTTGGTACATTCTCAGTAAAAAGACATTAGGTTGGTGCAAAAGTAATTGCGGTTTTTGCCATTGAGAGTAACCCAATATAATGATGGCGAACAGAAGAAATGAACACTAGAGCTCCAAGAGTACTGAAAGACTAAAATGATATCTATGATATTCAGAGTTAACTAACTCTTACCTTTATCTTGTTGACTTAGCCAAGCAAAAAAGAAAATCCACATTAAAGGGCCAAGCGCAGTGGCTCACACCTGTAATCCCAGCACTTTGGGAGGCCGAGGTGGGCAGATCACGAGGTCAGGAGTTTGAGACCACCTGACCAACATGGTGAAACCCCGTCTCTACTAAAAATACAAAACTTAGCTGGGCGCAGTGGCCGGCGCCTGTAATTCCAGCTACTCAGGAGGCTAAGGCAGGAGAATCGTGTGAACCCAAGAGGCGGAGGATGCAGTGAACCGAGATCATGCCATTGCACTCCAGCCTGGGCAACAGAGCGAGACTTTGTCTCAAAAAAAAAAAAAGAAAAGCCATGTTGACGTTTTTATGTGTATGGGTGGTGTGGGTCAGGGTTACAGGATCGGTTAGGTGGTGGCAACATCATCAGCACCCACCATCACTGAGATCTGAGCCATTGTCACTGTCTCATCATCCGTGTGTACAAATGAAGTACACCAGATTTATCCAAAAGTCCAACCCCTTCCAGGTTTAATATTTGAAACCAGGAAGATTAAGTAACTGTACAGCAATTACTCAAAGATTAAGTAATCACACAGAAATTAAAAATGATGCTGATTGGCTGGGCACAGTGGCTCACGCCTATAATCCCAGCACTTTGGGAGGCCAAGACAGGTGGATTACTTAAGGCCAGGAGTTCAAGACCAGCCTAGCCAACATGGCGAAACCCCATCTCTACTAAAAATACAAAAATTAGCTGGTGTGGTGGCATGCGCCTGTAATCCCAGCTACTCAGGAGGCGAAGGCAGAGAATTGCTTGAACCTGGGAGGCAGAGGCAGCAGTGAACTGACATGGCGCCACTGCACTCCGGCCTGGGCGACAGAGCGAGACTCCATCTCAAAAAAAAATTATGTTGATGAAAGATGTTTAATAGCAGGCAGAGATTCTTACAGTGCAATGGTAACGCTTTCAAAAAGTAGATAACGCCAAACTGAACAGGAAATTGGAAAAAAAAAGCAGGTATCAATTTACACATGAAAGAGGATCTCAGTTATGAAAATAAAAAGTTCTGCTACAATATACTTATATTTTAAAAGATAGCAAAATTACTGGTAATTTTTTTCTTATATATTTTTTCTTTTTTTTGGTATAGATTTTTTTCTAGAATTGCTATAATAAGCAGTACATTGAATTTTCTTTTTTTTTTTTTTTTTTTTTTTTTTTTTTTGAGACAAGGTCTTGCTCTGCACCCAGGTTGGAGTGCAGTGGCGTGATCTCAGCTCACTGCAACCTCCACCTCCTGGGTTAAAGCTATTCTCATGCCTCAACCTTCTGAGTAGCTGGGATTACAGGCGTGCTCCACCATATCCAGCTAATTTTTTATAATTTTAGTAGAGGTGGGGTTTCACTATATTGACTAGGCTGGTCTCAAATTCCTGTGATTCACCTGCCTCGACCTCCCAAAGTGCTGGGATTATAGATGTGAGCCACCACACCTGGCCTGCGTAGTAAATTGAAAATCTAAAGGAAAAAAGAATACAGTAAAAAGATAATGGTAGCAGGGAATTAAAAAAAAAAAAAAGGACACTGGTGCCCTGGGAATGTTAGAGAAATGAAACGCTGGTGGCAGTAGGATGGTTAGGAAGGAAGGCTCCTGAAGTTTAGAAAGGGAAAAAGCGATTGCCACTGGGAGGAAAAGATGGGCTGGGTGGTAAAGGGAATATTTTGCAATTTAGCAAACTCTGCTGTGGGCACACACATTTCTAACGATGCTTCTGCAAAGGTCTGTCTATATTCACTCCCTCAGTACATTCTTCTCAAGGTGGTTTTGAGCCCATAGATCTAAGTATTTGGTGATTGTTGACTTGAGGTGAGTTCCTTTCTGCAGAATAGACTATATCACTTGGAATGCTTGTGATTTTAACCTCTGACTGGGCTTCTGAGTGGCTGGAATGTCAGTGAGGCTTAACCAACTCTGAATAAACAAGCCTAAAACTGCAGGGCCTGTCATCTATCTTTGCTCTCTGTGGGGCCTCTTGACCCTCCCAACCCTCACTCCAACAGAGATTTAGAAAATGTAGCTTACATTTGAGACATCAGGGAAACTGGAATTCACTGGGGATAGTTTTTATTTGGAAAGATGGATAGTTATATCCCCCTAAAACTCTGCTTATGACAAATAAAAATAAAAACAAAAACAAAAACCAAGGCCTGTATCCTTAATTTCCATATTTAACAAAATCTATATCTACTGGGTATGAACATACATGTGTGTGGGGTTTTTAAACTGACATTTAAATATAACTATTTCTCAAAATGTAGACTTCAGCCCTTTCTCTTGCTTAAAAGTAAATTTACTTAATTAGTAAAGTATTTGCTTGAGTCAAATGAACTCTCTCAAGGTGAAATAAATGAATCATTTTATTTTTATCTAATCTGATATGTTAATATCTTACCTTAGGAAAGCAGCAAATGTTCTATTAAATCTTGACAAAACATTGAACCAGTTGCAACAAGCTCAGATCACTCAAGGACGGGCAGACTCTACCATCACACAGCTGACTGCTAATATTGCAAAAGTAAAAAAGAATGTGCTGCAGGTATTTGTCTTCTTTGAAACTAACTTGAAATAGGTTTTGAGGGTAGCAACAGCACAGTAGTTTTTACGTATGCCAATGCTATGCTGGCTTTACGAGTCTGATGGCATTATTATGAGGATAAAATAAGATTTGGGTAGTATTACCCATGTTCTCCAGAGCACTTCTCAGCATCATTGTATTCACTGTGACCAATTCTGGAGGGGCACCAAGGCAGGTACTAACACCAGCTTGTAAATGAGGAAACTGAGGAAGGTTAGGTGATCGCCTAAGGTCACACAGCTAATTAGTGGTAGATATGAGGCCAGAGCATCTCCCTTCTGTTTTAAAATCTCACAAACCAGGCCAGACATGGTGGCTTACACCAGCAATCCCAGCACTTTGGGAGGTCGAGGCGGGTGAATCTTGAGGTCAGGAGATCAAGACCATCCTGGCTAACATGGTGAAACCCTGTCTCTACTAAAAATACAAAAAATTAGTCGAGTGTGGTGGCACACACCTGTACTCCCAGCTACTTGGGAGGCTGAGGAAGGAGAATCGCTTGAACCCGGGAGGTGGAGGCTGCAGTGAACCGAGATCATGCCATTGCACTCCGGCCTGGGTGACAGAGCAAGACTCCATCTTGAACAAAAAAAAAAAGCTCACAAACCAAAGAAATGAGAGTTAGCTGTTGTAAGGTTCTTGTAATTAAATGTGCGTGAAATCTCATCAGAGCATTCTAAAACTGAAAAAATATCTCATCCAAAAGAATATGCTCCATCTGGCCAGGTGTGTTTGCTCACACCTGTAATCCCAGCACTCTGGGAGGCTGAGGCGGGCAGATCACCTGAGTCAGTAGTTTGAGACCAGCCTGGCCAACATGGTGAAACCCTGTATCTATAAAAAATACAAAAATTAGCCAGGCATGGTGGCAGGTGCCTGTAATCCCGGCTAGTTGGGAGGCTAAGGCAGGAGAATCACTTGAACCCAGGAGACAGAGGTTGCAGTGAGCCGAGATCGCGCCATTGCACCCCAGCCTGGGTAACAAGAGGGAAACTCCGTCTCAGTGAAACTCTATCTCAAAAAAAAAAAAAAAAAAAAAAAAAAGCAGAAAGCAACAGAACAGGCAGTGGAAGAGGTTGCATATATAGGGTAGGAAAAAGGAAGGCCCCAGGTTTTCCCCTTCTAGGCATATACTTAAAACAAGATATGGCAAAACACAGCTACGTGCTATATTGTCTATGGCTGCTTTTGCATTATAATAACAGAGAGTTAAATATTTGGGATAGAGACGTATAGGTCACAAAGTATAAAGTATTTACTCTCTGGCCCTTTACAGAAAAAGTTTGCACGTTGCTGCTCTAGGCAAACCCTCACCTATACCCAAAGCTACAGGAAGGGACTTCCATTTCTAAAAATATGGTGAACCAATACTCTAAGGAACCCTCATAGTCAAAAAAAAACACACATAAAAATATTAGATTGAATATTTAGATTTTTTTAAATGCATAGCTGAATTAGTAAGAAACTTTTGATAGTCTCAGAGGTCAAAAATAACAGGAAGGCATGAATCCAGAGGTAATCAAGCACTAATTTGACAGCAGGCAGCAGGCATCTGCCAATCCCTAGAGCATTCAAGCTTTGGGTTTTAATGGTCACCATGTGTATTAGACATAAAGCAAGGGCCGCACAAGGAGGCAACAAGACTTTTGCATAGAACTGGGACCCCAAAAGGCAAAATCCTTAGTAAAATGTTAAAATCTCTCTTACACACACACACACACACACACACACACACACACACAGAGTACAGAAACTTGCCCCTGGGTTGAGGAGGAATATCTCCACGAAGATTTGCTAAGCATAAGCTGGCTCTCACACAATTCTGGGACTAGAATTTTACTACCTGGGTGGTCCCCCAAACGGTGGCGTCATTTGAGGTAGCCCTGGTCTTGTAGGACTCCCAGATGCCTGGAAGAAGCAAACAAAAACCCCCTCCAAAGGAATAACCTTAAAACCTAGCCATGAAGAATTTCCCCAAACATGTAAAGAAACAAATGACCTTTATTTTATTTTTTGTTTTTTTGTTTTTGAGATGAAGTCTCACTCTGTCACCCAGTCTGGAATGCAGTGGTGTGATCTTGGCTCACTGCAACCTTCACCTCCTGGGTTCAAGACTTCTGCCTCAGCCTCCTGAGTAGCTGGGACTATAGGTGCATACCACCACGCCCAGCTAATTTTTGTAATTTTAGTAGAGACAGAGTTTCGCCATGTTGGCCAGGCTGGTCTCAAACTCCTGACCTCAAGTGACCTACCTGCCTCGGCCTCCCAAGTGCTGAGATTATAAGTGTGAGCCACCACACCTGGCCACAAATTGCCTTTAAACAAGAGTCATCAGAAATAATGAACAACAAAATCAGGACACAAGAGACAGAGGATATTACCATTATTGGATACAACATACAAAACAAGACTGTTTACTATGTTTAAGAAAATCTATGAAAGTATGACCAACAAACAAGAGACAAGGGCTAACAAATAGCCAGCTATATTTGCAAAATATTTAAATAGGACTTCTAGCTATGATCAATATAGTCACTGAAATAAGAAACAAGCATAAAATATTATTACTGTTTGTAAGGGGGGAAAAATTAGAAGCCACTTGCACCAGCTGGAGAATAGAAAAATACATTGTTGTATATTAATGTTTTAAACTGGTAAAAATGAATGAACTAGAGCTATGTAGATTAGCTAAAATGACCTGCACAAGCAGAATTTTCGTAACTTTTAATTTTAGAAAATCAACTTGCAGAAATATACAATATATTTGTATAAGGTGAAAAAAATTAAATACTATATATTGTTAGGAATACTGCATAGGTTGTAGAAAAAACCTATAGAAATACATGGAATGACAAAAATTAGATTCAAGATAGTGGATGTCTTTGAGGGGAAAGAGAGAAGACATAATGGGAAGTGGTACGCTGAGGGCTTTAGCTCATTGTTAATGTTTTATTCTTAAACTAACTAGTGAGTACATGGGTATTTGTTTTCTTTTTTTCTTTTTCTTTTTCTTTTTTTTTTTTTTTTTTTTTGAGACAGTGTCTTGCTCTGTCGCCCACTGCAACTTCCACCTCCTGGGTTCCAGGGATTCTCCTGCCTCAGCCTCTCGAGTAGCTGGGACTACAGGGGCATGCCACCATGCCCGGCTAATTTTTTGTATTTTTAGTAGAGATACTGTTTCACCATGTTAGCCAGGATGGTCTCAATCTCCTGACCTCATGATCTGCCCACCTGGCTTCTCAAAATGCTGGAATTACAGGTGTGAGCCACTGCACCCAGCCTATTTTTTCTTTTTTTTTCTTCTCTTCTCTCTTTTTTTTTTTTTAATTGTTGTTGTTGAGACAAAGTATCTCTCTGTCACCCAGGCTGGAGTGCAGTGGCGCAATCATAGCTTACTGCAGCCTCAACCTCTTGGGCTCAAGCAATCCTCCTGCCTCAGCCTCCCATGTTCTGGGACTACAGGCATGCACCACCACACTAGGCTAACGTTGTATTTTTCAGACCCTTTTGTATGTCTGAAATATTTTATTATAACATTTTTTTTTTTTTGAGATGGAGCCCATGTGCTGGGACTACAGGCATGCACCACCACACTAGGCTAACGTATTTTTCAGACCCTTTTGTATGTCTGAAATATTTTATTATAACATTTTTTTTTTTTGAGATGGAGTCTCACTCTGTAAACAGGCTGGTGGGCAGTGGCACAATCTCGGCTTACTGCAACCTATACCTCCCGGGTTCAAGCAATTCTCCTGCCTCAGCCTCCCGAGTAGCTAGGGCTACAGGCGTGCACCACCACACCCAGCTAATTTTTGGATTTTATTAGAGACGGAGTTTCACCATGTTGGCCAAGATGGTCTCCATCTCTTGACCTTGTGATCCGCCCGCCTCAGCCTCCCAAAGTGTTGGGATTACAGGTGTGAGCCACCACGCCCAGCCAGTTTTATTATAACATTTTAAATAAATGCAGCAGAAAAAGTGAACTACTTCCTTTACACCAAGCATATTTTTCAAGGGGTTAATATATCACTTATCTTCTTGTCTGTTTCATAAAGAGATCTTCCCTTTCTGGTCTTTAAATAAACAACAGGCTGAAAATCAAACCAGGGAAATGAAGAATGAGCTGGAGTTAGCAAAGCAGCAATCAGGGCTGGAGGATGGACTTTCCCTGCTGCAAACCAAGTTGCAAATGCATCGAGACCACGCTGTCAACGCGAAAGTTCAGGCTGAATCTGCCCAACACCAGGCTGGGAGTCTTGAAAAGGTCATTAGTTCTACTACTGCCACCAAGAGCAGGAAAACAGTGCTTCTGTGAAAGTTAATCCTTTAACCCCAGATTTCTGTGCCATTTCTCAGTGTTTCCTTTAGTACCGGTCCATGACTCAATGGTGTATCTTCGAGGGGATCCTAATGCACAAAGGATCTTCTATCTGTAGAAGGCAGAAGTCTCTGGCCAAATCATTTGGAGATTTGGAGTATTTCCTCCCCGAACTCTGTTTTTTGTTTTTTTGGTTTTTTTTTTTTTTTTTTTTTTTGAGACAGAGGTTTGCTCTTGTTGCCCAGGGTGGAGTGCAATGGCGCAATCTCGGCTCACCACAACCTCCACTTCCTGGGTTCAAGCAATTCTCCTGCCTCACCCTCCTGAGTAGCTGGGATTAAAGTCATGCACCACCACACCTGGCTAATTTTGTATTTTTAGTATAGACGGGGTTTCTCCATGTTGGTCAGGCTGGTCTCAAACTCCTGACCTCAGGTGATCTGCCCTTCTCGACCTTCCAGAGTGTTGGGATTATAGGCAATGAGCACTGAGTCCGGCTTCTCCCCCACCTCTCTGTCCTATTACTCTTAGTGGTATCCTGGTCAAACAGTAGATAAACCAAATTTGCCCTGAACTTCCAAACTTTCACAATTTATGTTGTTTGTATTGTATTTTCTCTCTATTCTCATTCAGTCACACAACATATAAAGAAAACAATAAGTGAAAGTCACCTGCCAAAGAGAATAGATCAAGTTACAAAAAATCAGAATGAGTTAATTAAATAGTTGTGGAAAGTGGCCCATTAATTTAGGTTGCTGAAAGAACCTATCAACACATTTTCCTAGCAAGAAATCTTTGGTTGGTTGCATTAATATAGTTGCGTAACCAAAAGAAAAATGTTAGTGTTTTTACAATTGATCTCTTATCCTGCTTTTAAGTCCTAATTTGCTGAGTAAATTTTCCACTGACAGGAATTGGGAAAACTTTCTATGGAACAGGGAAAGGTACTTTCTACTCACCCTGTTCCCGCTTCCATATTTCATTTCTGGTTCTGGCCTTTATTCATCGACTTAAGCTTCTAGGTTGTCAGCACACAAGGTAACCCAAAGATTTCCATTCTATTTCCAAGGAGGTCTCCATACTAACACTTCTACTTCCCCTCCTGCCTCCCTTCCGACTTCATTTCTCCCTCACCTTTTTGCCAACCAAATAACATATCCTTGCTGTTTCTAAATCTTCATCACTCCCTCTGTCTTTCATTGTACATGTACAACTGATCAACCAAACTGAACTAAAGATTTGTCAAGGATGGGACTGGGTCATTTCTGTCTTCTGTATCCCACCTGAACATAGTGCAGGACAAACAATTGGTGCCTCAGAAATAGTTGCCTTAATATGCAATAACTGCTGGACGCAGTGGCTCATGCCTGTAATCTCAGCACTTTGGGATGCCAAGGCAGGCAGATCATGAGGTCAAGAGATCGAGACTATCCTGGCTAACATGGTGAAACCCCATCTCTACTAAAAATACAAAAAAATTAGCTGGGCGTGATGGCATGCACCTATAATCCCAGCTATTTGGAAGGCTGAGACAGGAGAATCACTTCAACCACCCAGGAGTGGGAGGTTGCAGTGAGCCGAGATCATGCCACTGCACTCCAGCCTGGTGACAGAGTAAGACTCCGTCTCAAAAAAAAAAAAAATGCAATAACAATTGGCATTTTGAACAAATAAGTTTTATTTTTAATTGAAGCTGATATTTTTTTCAGTGCGAAAAAAGAAACATGCAAACAAAACTCTGCTGGAAATATCAGAGTGACTCAAGCGTATTGACTGGAGTAAGGTTTCCTCTGCATTCCTTCCATGAATGGTGTTAGGGGAATCATCATGCATATATGAACATGCTTTATATGTATTTTCTCATGATGGGAGTGTTGCTTGTTACAGGAGTTTGTTGAGCTGAAAAAACAACATGCTATTCTTCAGCGTAAGACAAGCACTACAGGACTAACAAAGGAAACGTTAGGAAAAGTTAAACAGCTAAAAGATGCTGCAGAAAAACTGGCTGGAGATACAGAAGACAAGATAAGAAGAATAACAGGTATCTGTTCTTTTATCCATCCTGCCAATGTGATACCATCATGGTACTCTACCTTCCTGGCAGAATTTATACCAATGTCAGTTTACACTTTTATCACATGGATCCACTGAGTAGAGAGGAGTAGAAATTGGTCTTGTGTTTTGGGGACTGTGAAGTAACAAGACTCTTGCATGGATTTGCCTAGAAAGGTCAGTGAGCATCTGCCTTGCATTAGTCAAAACAAACTGAGATTTCCTTTGGTCACCTTGAAATGTCTTTTTTGGCCGGGCACCATGGCTCACGACTATAATCCCAGCACTTTGGGAGGCCGAGGCGGGTGGATCACCTGAGATCAAGAGTTTGAGACCAGCTGGCCAACATGGAGAAACTCTGTCTCTACTAAAAATACAAAAATTAGCTGGGCATGGTGGCAGATACCTGTAGTCCCAGGTACTCGGAAGGCTGAGGCAAGAGAATTGCTTGAACCTGGGAGGCAGAGGATGCAATGAGCTGAGATCATGCCACTGCACTCCAGCCTGGGTGACAGAGCGAGATTCCGTCTCAAAAAAAAGAAAAAAAAAAAGAGAGAAATGCCCTTTTTTCCTAACTCTGTTCTCAATTGGGAGTGAGATGTCTGAAAACATTTTGCTTGTCACTCTAGAAGATACTACTAGCATGCAGTGGGTGGAAGCCAGGGATGTTTCTCCACATCCCGCAATGCATGAGACGACTGCCTAAACAAACAGCTATCCTGCCCAAAGTGTCAATAGTGCTGAGATTGAGAAACCCTGTTCTAACCTATGTTGTTTATTTTTCCTCTCATGAAAATAACTCTCCGAAAGAGTCAATATGATCCAGATAGACTCTAGGGCACTAGGTCATCTAGCATGTATCTTTGGATAACAACCCAGAAAGAATCATATTCTGGACAAGGATTTTGATTAAAATGGACATTCCTATGCACACAAAGTGTTGTAAACGTAGAATACAGGCCGGGTGTGGCAGCTCACGCCTGTAATTCCAACACTTTGGGAGACTGAGGCAGGTGGACTGCTTGATGCCAGGTATCTGAGACCATCCTGGCCAACATGGCAAAACTCCATCTCTAAAAATATAAAAATTAGCCAGGCTGGTGGCACATGCCAGTAATCCCAGCTACTTGGGAGGCTGAGGCAGGAGAATCGCTTGAACTCAGGAGTGGGAGGTTGCAGTGAGCCGAAATCATGCCACTGCACTCCAGCCTGGGCAACAGAAAGAGACTCTGTCTCAAAAACAAAACAAAACAAAAAACGTAGAATACGTACAATCAGAAAGCTAATCAGAATCTTTTTTTTCTTACACAATTGATATTCATGATTTTTGGGGGCAATCATCATGTCCTTAACTGTCTGTAAACCATCAAGAAATATCAGATGATGAGTGTGTAGTTTTACCTTTGGTTGTATTTATTATCTTCCAAAACTTTAAAACTAGGAGTGTAAGTAACTCTCAAAATATTAAAGTAACCAAAACTCCTCACTTATAAATGGTTTTTTTTTATTATTATTATCAAATGAGTCTTTGGCCTTACAACCACTTATGTCATCACTATGACATGAAAAAACTGAAAATGGAAGATTAGTACAGACCAAAGTCAGGAAAAATACATACCAAATTGCTAACATTAGTTATCTCTAGGGAGGCAGGGGAGTGAAAAAGAAACCACTGCTTCTTGCACTTATAGAATTGTTTTATAAGCAGCAAGCTTAAGTAAGTAATTTTTTTTTTCATTTTTAAGTATTTTCTTTAAATTTTTTAAAAGAAAATACTATGATAGATTCAGAAAAACAGATTTTTTAACCTTACATTCCATAGACAATACCATGAAAGTCAGTTTCTAATATCCTAGAACTTGGTCCTTACTATAGAAGCAAAAACATGGGGAGAATATTTCTGTCCTATGTTTTTATGTCAGAGTCCAAATTGTTTCTACTGATCTCCATTGACTACAACCTTTGAATTTCTTGAAATGAGATTGGAAGAGAAGTTTAGGTCAGAGGACTTCTCAGAGAGGTCTAAAATAAGGCATTCTACTGCCCTTTCCCTTTTCCCTTTGAGGTTGTTTTCAGAACTCAGCAAGATAGAAAAATGAGACATTGATTGGGCTGTCTTCCCCGTGCTGCCACTTGAGAAGGAGTGGAACCACAAGGCTGTGCCTGTTCCCCTCTGTTAGGAAGAGAAGCCCCTGGATCCCAGTATGAAGCCCTTGGCAGCAACAACGTTGTGAGAGTGGAAATGGACTGCGGCCTGCAGCCAGGCTCCCTCCACAGAACTTGGTGTCACTCGGGGTACCAGCAAGAAACAGAAAGCATACTTGGGCATACTTTTGGATTAAGTATTTAGAAGTAGAGTTGTCTGTTATTTATTCACTGCATAATAAACTACCCCAGAATGTAATGGCTTAAAATAATTACCATTTCTTACTTTTCTGTGGGTTGCCTGGATGGGTCTTCAGCAGGTGTTACTCGGGTTTCTCAAGCAGCTGCATTTGGTTGATGGCCTGCTAGGGACCAGGTATAGCTGAGATGCTGGCACTCTCGCTACATGGTCTGTTATGCCAGGCTGCTTTACAGCATGGTTGTTTCAAGGCACCACGAGCGTGACAAGAGAGGATGAAAGGTTCTTGAGGTCTTGTAACATCAGTTCTGCTTTGTGTTGGTTAAAACAACTTACAAATCCAGCCCAGGTTTGGGGACATGGGGATAGGAACAGGGTAAGTAGATTCTACTTGATGATGGGAAGAACTACAAAGAATGCACAAGAATGAAGGGAAACCACGGAGGGTGTGGAGGTACTTGGTGATCAGCAGCAGTGAGAAGCCACTAGCCTCCCCACACCTGAAGGGGCCACGGAAGCAGGAATGTTACCGGAGCCCTGTGAGCACCAGTGTTAGGAAAGGGGCTGCCCCACAGGCGCCTGGCGCTGAGGGATGGAAGAACTGCCCACACCTCTGTGCTGAACTGGGATAGAGACTGCTCATCCTCCCATCCTCTAGCCACTTGTCAGCACTGTCCGTTGCCGTATGTGAATGAAAGCTAGAGGTCAAAGGAGCCAAGTGATGTCATCCAGGAAGATTAGCTTTCCAGAACACAGACGAGGATAGTGAATGGGTCTGGTTAACCAGCGCAATCATATTCACTTCCCTGGTAGAAACAGAGGGCTTTATTTTTCCTTTAGTCCAAATATGCTTTCAGTGTTGAATCCCCTTTTCAATCCCAAATGATCTATACTTGAAAGTTTCTAGTGACAGAACACTCACCACCTTCCACAGCAGCTCTTTTGTCTTTGAGCAGCCACAACTCCTAGAGAGTTTTGTATATTCAGACAAAATTCTTCCTTCATGGAGCTTCACCTGCCAGTTTCCATTTTATTTCCTCATGATGACAGAGAACACATTTACTCTGCTTTCCTAGGTTGGCCCATCAAATACTTGAAAACAGCCATGGCACATGCACTGAATCTGCCTTCCTCATATGAAACATCACCAGTTAATTCAATGTTTGTTTACTGGACAATTTCAAGTATCTTCAGCAATCTGATTCTTTTTTCTAAACACATCTTAGTTTGACAATTACTTCAGACCAACTCAGTATTCAGGTGTGATCTGACCAAGTGAAGTGAGACATTTACCTTCCCTCTTCTAGAAGTTACCTTCCCTCTTCTAAAAGTTTTGTAGAAACTCTAATGTCAGAGTTTCTTTACAAAATGCTGCTTCATATTATTAACTGTAACTCTCTATGCCTCTTCTATCCCCTAATAAGGGCTGTTTGTTAAGGTTTACTAGAATTTCAAGATATTTGTTGAATGAAGAATAAATAAATGGATGGATAGATGGACGGATAGATTAGTGGATGGATCAATGGATAATGAGTCAATGGATGGGTCGATGGATCAATAGATTGATGGATGGATAGGAGTGAAGCCAAGAAAGGCATCACTTAGCTGTTACTGTTCAGGGAGCTCAGTATCAGCAGGGAAGAAGAATGAACACATGAAAAGTCAGTCTTTTTTCTGAAAGACTGGAAAACACTAAAGTAAACAACATGTTTAAAAATGAAGCTATTAGTTGGGCATGGTGGGGGGTGCCTGTAATCCCAACTACTCAAGAGGCTGAGGCAAGAGAATCGCTACAACCTGGGAGGTGGAGGTTGCCATGAGCCGAGATCACGCCACTGCACTCCAGTCTGGGCAACAGAGTGAGACTTCATCTAAAAAAACAAAAAAAGAAGCTAAAATAATAAGAACAAACCTTTGGACATATAGCACTTCAGCAAATCCCAAGGATGTTATCTGTCTTTTCATTTCTAATGAATTCTAACCAACTACAGCCCTCCTTGATAAATGCCTTTGGATATAAAAGTTTTTAGACAAAATGTCAGTTTGCTCTAATTTATGTGAAAGCCTTGAGAAGCCTGATGTAAATAGATGTTTTATCCATTGAATCAAAACAGAAAATGAAATATATCTTTGAGAGGCGCACAAATCCCTGTATTTGGTATAATGTGGATATCCAGGAGGAATCTATCAAATGGAAATATATCATTTCTTTCATTTTCTTCTTTCAGATTTAGAAAGGAAAATCCAAGATTTGAATCTAAGTAGACAAGCAAAAGCTGATCAACTGAAAATATTGGAAGATCAAGTTGTTGCCATTAAAAATGAAATTGTTGAACAAGAAAAAAAAAAAATACGCTACGTGCTATAGCTAGGCAGAGTTAAAGTGCAAAAGCTTGTGCCTTTGTTTCTGGTTTCTGGTGCCCAAGCCCATGGAGCTCTATTGAACTTGTGAAATACTAACAGCGTCTTCTATCTTCTTCCCTGTACCCTGTCCTTATTACACATCTGCTCAGTGTGGCTGGAGGTTGAAATGCCACCAGGAAAATGCCACTTTATAATAGAAAGGGGAAAGTAATGAGATGGTCTCTGGTTTCAGAAACCTTTTCTCTTGCCTTCCTTTTTCTTTCCTAACTTAAAAATAGCAGATTCCAGGTAACAAGTAGGAGTTTAAATAAGTACTCTACTTACTGATAATCTTTTCAGTCAAATAAACCTAAACATTAAATAAATATCTCCAATACTAGGATGGAATACATATGGATGGCATATACTAGATTGTCTTATATTTTGTGTTTGTTTGGATTTGCTTTTATTTGTAAAATTATTCTTTTTGAATAATCGGCATGCAATTCAAAATGTAACCTGCCTTTGTACTCACTTTCCTACACACTCGTTCTCTCAGCCAGGGGATTCTGTTTTCCCCAAATGGCACTGGAACAATATTCAAAAACATAAATATTGAGCTACTTCTCCTCATCATTTATCAGTGGATGTTTTTGCTGTAAAATGTGTTATTTTTAAAAGACTAGCAAACATGTTCTTATTTAGTGTAAAAGATCAGATTGTCTCATTTCAAAATGAGTCTCATTTCCTGCTTTTTTTTTGCATGTATGATTTATAATAGAGCAAATTGCCTCTGTTTGTGAAAGCTATCCTTCAGAAAGATTATTTTAAGGGAGTTTGGCTTCACATTTTTGAATAAGAAATAATATATATCAACATTGATATATGAAAAAGGAAGATCTGCTGGAGCATTTCCATTAAGGACTGACTCTTAAAAAACGGATTTAAGGCTGGTCATGGTAGCTCACGCCTGTAATCCCAGCACTTTGGGAGGCTGAGGCGGGCAGATAGCCTGAGGTCGAGAGTTTGAGACCAGCCTGACTAACATGGAGAAACCCCATCTCTACTAACAATACAAAATTAGCCAGGTGTGTTAGCGCATGCCTGTAATCCCAACTACTCAGGAGGCTGAGGCAGGAGAATCACTTGAATCCAGGAGGCAGAGGTTGTGGTGAGCCGAGATCTGCACTCCAGCCTGGGCAACAAAATTAAAACTTGGTCTCAAAAAAAAAAAAAAAAAAAAAAATGGATTTAAAGCCAGGCATGGTGGCTTATGCCTACAATCCCAGCAATTTGGGATGCCAAGGAAGGCGAATCATCTGCAGTCAGGAGTTCAAGAACAACAGCCTGGCCAACCTGGTAAAACCTTGTCTCTACTAAAAATACAAAAAATTAGCCGGGCATGCTGGTACACGCCTGTAATCCCAGCTACTCAGAGGCTGAGGCAGAAGAATAGCTTAAATCCAGGAAGAAAAGGTTGCAGTGAGCCGAGATCAGGCCATTGCACTCTAGCCTGGGTGACAGAGCAAGACTCTGTCTCAAATGAATGAATGAATGAATGAATGATTTAAAAATTCAACAAAAAGACTTTAGAAGTATACATAAATATAAAAATTCTTAACATGTAAGCTGTTAAAGAAAATTGCAGAATCTATTTCCCTGGAGATCCTGAAGAATAGAAACTTTTCTAAAAGAAGGACCACCCCAGAAAGTGCTCAGAAGTATATAATTACAATGGTCCACATATCCAGCATTGAGGCTTTTGCAAACCTCCACCAATTAATGGTGCATAAAATAACCCAGAGCCTAAAAATGTAGCTGTCACCAAGTCTACATTCTTTTCTCCATCGCTGAGGGTGGAACACACTCCAGCTTTCCCATCAGGACACTGACTTTCAACTTAGTACAAATAATAGACAATTTTACAAGCACGTTTCCTTTGTTTGCAATAGCAACATTCAATTGTTCATCCTTTTCAGTGATCAGAGACTATACAAGTAACAGGCCAGGGGGTGTGGGAATGGTTAAAGAGAGAATAGTTTCTATCTGCTGACTGGGAGAACTAGCCATTGAGTTCTAAAGAAGCAGAAAAATCCCCAGCTGTTAGAAAAGCACACTTATCTGGGGAATCAAGTGAAAAGGCAAGATAAACTCATCACCTAAGGAGGTCCCTGGGCATTGCAGCTTGATGATGGTAGGAAGTATGCGATGTACCCTGCAAAGATTGCAGTTATATATGGTTGTGCTTTCTAAATGTTAGTGTTTTAAATAATAAGCTTTAGTTATCGAAAAAAAAAATCTGCATATGTGAAAAATCTCATTCCTCAGTCATGTCAGATAAATCGTTCTAACTTCTATTACTTGCTGTATCAGTTGTTCAGGATGTGACCAATGTAAGATTCAGTGAAACAGTATCTCTTTACATTGTAAAGTATTAACAATTTGTCGGTGTATATCAAGACCTATCATAAAACTCAGTAATTCCACTGTGGAACCTGCGTGTTAAGAAAATAATCTTAAAGATGGAGGGAAAAGCTTTGTGGCTAACTCACTGAAGCACACCTTATATTAAAAATGCAAAGGCACTCCCCCTTACAAGTGTCTCAGGATGGCCCGTACTATGGAACCGCTAGCAAAGAACATCTTTAAAGGAATTTTGGTAGCCGAACTTGTAGGCATTTTTGGAGCATATTTTTGGTTTAACAAGATGCATACAAGCCAAGATTTCAGGCAAACAATGAGCAAGAAATTTCCCTTCATCTTGGAAGTTTATTACAAATCCACTGAGCAGTCTGGAATGTATGGAATCAGAGAGCTAGATAAAAAAAACATGGTTGGACAGTAAAAATTAGATATATGGCCACTGACCGAAATTTCCCATAAGGGAAATAACATAGTATCAAGCAAGAGTAGTATTATCAAGATGACATGGATGGGTTTTGAAATATTTAAGACAAAACAAAATTTAATTTAGGAGTCTTATTCTTTGGATTGTAAAGAAATTGAAAATATGTTTATTATGCTATAAATGAAGCTCTGTTTATAACACTGAAAATAGTTTCTCCTTTAAAAGAAAATGCAAAGAAGCTAAGTAACTAACAATAAACTAATTAAACATTAATATTTCACCAGTCTGAGTTCTTGGATACAAACACTGAAAACCAGCAGTAGCTTACTAAGCAGAAAAGGAATGTATTCAAAGGATATCTGACAGTATACAAAAAGAAATGGCTGGAGAAAATATAACTAAGGACAACTATGCATCTGGCAGTATTCCCAAGACCACACCTCAGTACACTCAGGTTAAGAGGCCAATGCTGACCTCCCTGGACACTCTCCACCATCCCAGTGACTTGCAACTGTCTCTGCATCTTGTGTGACTCTCTCACTACTCAGCATCCCTGGGAGAAGGGATGGGCCAGGCCGCTTCATAGGCCCTGGGTACCATATTGAATAAGTAGAGAGAATATCCGCTTCTTTTGACTTTGGTAGTAGAAGGGGAATTTTTCCTCCACCTGTCTTTGGAATCCTCCAAGAGAGGAAGGATTTTGATGCCAGGCATCAAAAAATTATAAATTTGTATTACATTTAATCAATATTAATGAAGTCCATCTCTTTGACTTCCAAATATCATAATACATTTTTTCATCCCATTTTCCCTTCTAAAGCAAAAATAAATGCTTCCATCAAACAAAATGTAGCACTCAGCCAAATGAAAGCACACCCACATTGTCTTCAAGAGAAACTAACCCACAGTCTCATCATTTACGGAGTGCATCCAGCTGAAACCTTGGCCTCTAGCTGAGGTCCACTTCTGCGCTTCAGCTAACAATTCTATCTGGAAATACTGCAACTTAAAATTGTAAAGTTAACCACCAACAAACACCAAATATAGACTACTAAGGGAAGAAAGGGAGATAAAAAGGAAATAAATATATTTGATAATGAAAAATGTAAATACACACAAAACGTAGCATATTGAGAAACACAGACTGAGGACATAGACTTTGTAACTACTCAGGAGGATATTGCTGGGATTTAAGACCTGCTTTCTTTACTGCACCTTCCATGGTCCCTCTGGTCCCAGTCACATCCCTCCCTGTTGCCACTGCAAACCAGCAGCTCTGTTTAACAGTCAGGATCAAGTACACCAGCCAAAATTATACACCTCCTTCTTTTGTGTGTTTATTCTTTAGTGAAGAGCTTGAAATATCTGGGTATTGGTACATATGCTAATTCAATGGAATAGCCATTATATCACTGAGTAAAAAGGTACTTCTTGCTGGGTGTGGTGGCTCACCCTCGTAACCCTAGTACTTTAGGAGGCTGAGGCGGGCGGATCACCAGGTCAGGAGTTTGAGACCAGTCTGGCCAACATGGTGAAACTCCATCTCTACTAAAGATACAAAAAAAATTAGCTGGGCATGGTGGTGCGTGCCTGTATTGCCAGCTACTCAGGAGGCTGAGGCAGGAGAAGTGCTTGAACCTGGGAGGCAGAGGCTGCAGTGAGCTGAGATTGTGCCATTGCGCTCCAGCCTGGGTGACAGGGCGAGTCTCTGTCTCAAAGAAAAACAAAACACACACTTAATTAGAGACCAGAGCCCAAAGTCACAGGTACAAGAAGGAACCTTTTGCTTTTGAGTCTCTCAGATATAATTGTGATCAGTGTCGTGTATTCCACTCTTGGTTTCAGATCTGTGTATTCTGCCTACAGGAAGCTCCATCAGCTTTCATTGTGGAAGGCACAGCTCTGCCTCCCACCTAAGAGAATGTAATGTGAGGAGCCAAAATAAAAAGGATTAAATAAAGGATGTAAAGAACCTATAGTCAACTGATAATATGATTAGAAGATGCATTTTAATTTCTCATGAAATATTTATATGCGACAACATGCATACATTTTTTTTTTTTTTTGAGATGGAGTCTCCCTCTGTCACCAAGGCTGGAGTGCAGTGGCACGATCTCGGCTCACTGGAACCTCTGCCTCCTGGGTTCAAGCAATTCTCCTGCCTTAGCCTCCCAAGTAGCTGGGATTACAGGCATGTACCACCACACCCAGCTAATTTTGTATTTTTAGTAAAGTGAGGGTTTCACCATGTTGGCCAGGCTGGTCTTGAACTCCTGACCTCATCATCTTCCTGCCTCGGTCTCCCAAAGTGCTAGGATTACAGGTGTGGGCTGCCGTACCCAGCCCATGCATACGTTTTTATTTTAATGTTTTTTCTTTTGAGACAGGCTCTCACTGCATCACCCAGGCTGGAGTGCAATAGCATGATTATGGCTCACTGCAGACTGGACCTCCCAGGCTTAAGCAATTCTCTCATCTCAGCCTTTTAAGTAGCTGGGACTATAGGTGTGTGATTTTTTTCTTTAATTTCTCTTATAATTGTTCTAATCATTTTCTTCATTAGAGTTGCCTGAAAACCACATCTCCCCAACACGAGGAGATCTGATAAGGTGTGTGAGGGACCAGTGTAGAGGAGTCTAGATGGAATCTGTGTATCTCAAAGTAGGGGATGAATGAGGGGGAGAAGTCAGAGAGCCCAAGTTTGAACTCCAGAGGCCAGGTAGAAGTATTTGGAACCTTGCTGGTCACATCAGAAAACCAATATGAAGTCCAGGCGAGGTGGCTCATGCCTGTAATCCCAGCACTTTAGGAGGCCGAGGTGGACAGAACACGAGGTCAAGAGATTGAGACCATCCCGGCCCACATAGTTTCACCATGTTGATCAGAGGAAGGCTGAGGGAGGAGAATTCCTTGAACCTGGGAGGCGGAGGTTGCAGTGAGCTGAGATTGCACCACTGTACTCCAGCCTGGGCAACAAAGCAAGATTCTGTCTCAAAAAAAAAAAAAAGAAAAAGAAAATCAATATGAAGATCAGAAAACAAGTCACCATGATGTAGCTGGTGTGGCCCATTAAAGGCAACTATGAAAACAGGTGAAAACAATTAGGCAGAAGGTGAAAACAATTAGGTAGAAGCACTGAGGCGGTGCAGTGAAGGGAAGGAAAGCTGAAATAGACCCTGGCAAAAACACATGAGCCTCCTGAGGCTGAAGCTGGAAATTGCTGTCCGATATCCATTTGGTAATAGGACTTCTCCATGTTTTAACCAGGCACACACCTGCCTAGTGAGAGAGACTGTATTTCAACCTCCCTTGCAGTTTGATGGGACCATGTGACTAAATTCTGGCCAACAGGAGTGAGTGTCAATGTTGTGTGTGACTTCCAGGGCGCAATCCTAAAAGGAAGTTGTTTGTCCTTTGTGGTAAAGGCAGAATAATGGTCCTCAAAAGACGCCCACATCCAAATCTCCAGAACCTGTGAATATGTTTCAAGAAATGGTAAAGGAAAAGCTGATAGAATTAAGGTCTTAATCAACTGAGCTCAAGACAGGGAGAGGCTGCTGGGTTTTCCAGGTGGGCCCAGTGTAATCACAAGGGTTCTTACAAGTGGAAGAGAAGGCAGGAGAGAGTCGGAGAGACGGCGGCACGGGAGAACTTGGCCTGATGTTGCTGGCTTTGAGCAGGGAGGAAGGGGCCGAGAGCTGAGGAAGGTAAGTTGTCCCTAGAAGCTGGATAAAGCAAGGAAAGAGATTCTCCCTTAGAGCCCCCTGGAAGGAATACAACTATGCCAACACCTTGATTTTAACTCTGAATTGAACATTTAACCTAAAGAATGATGAGATAAACTTATGTCATTTAAAGCCACTAAGTGTGTGGATATTTGTTACGGCAACAAGAGGACACAAAATCACCCTCCGTTTGTTTTCCCCCACTTCAGGTGGGTGAGAATACGGTGAGCCAGCAATCCCCATCCAGGTGAAGGCAATACTGTGAAACCAGATGGAAGAAACTTAGGTCCCTGGTTGACTGTACCAGTAAGGGTCCTAGCAGGAAACAGGGGACACACCGGGGCAGTTCAATAAGGGGACTATTTATAAAGATACAGGCAGGGTGGATGAAAGCCAGAAAGGAGAGTATAGCATCCTAGAGCCAGCACCAGACAGGGGACATCCCCACCCTTGGTTTGAGAGAAAAAGTGAGAGGGTGACAACCGCACATTGAAGACAGACTGTGTAGGAGGGCCTCTTTTTTGTTTGTTTTTGTTTTTTAAGAATGGAGTCTTGGAGTCTTACTCTGTCACCGGGCTGGAATTCAGTGGCACGATCTCATGTCAGCTGCAACTTCTGCCTCCCAGGTTCAAGTGATTCTCCTGCCACAGCCACCTGAATAGCTGGGACTACAGGCATGAGCCACCACGCCCAGCTAATTTTTTGTGTTTTTAGTAGAGAGAGCATTTCACCATGTTAGCCAAGATGGTCTTGATCTCCTGACATCATGACCCACCCGCCTCGGTCTCCCAAAGTGTCGGGATTACAGGCATGAGCCACTGCACCCAGCCAGGAGGGCCTCTTAACAGGAGCTGTGATCTTTGAACAGAGGATGCAACCAGCCATGACAACCCTGCAGAGGACATTGGGTCATGGACACCCTGATGTCACTTTCCTCCCTGTTCAGTCTCTTACCTGTGGCTCCCATTGGCTAAACCAAGGGCCTGGGGTGATGTTCCCATGTAGATCAGCCTCCATAGGTACAGAGAAGGGGGCAAATAGATGTGGAGAGGTGCAATGCCCTTGTGGATTAAAACTGCATGTGTCTGACTCCTTTGGACTAATAACCAGCTTAAATTTGCACGTAAAGAAAAGCACGCCCCTCCTTAGGTGCCTATGGCTTTGGCCTCTGTTACAGCAGCTGAACCAGCATCCTCATTAGTATCTTTGTGGGTACTCCAGTTCCTCGACAAACTGCTAAAACTGTCCTTTATGCTCTGCTGCATGGGGACAGTGGACCAAGGATCAGGTGATAAATGCGAAGAGCATGGCTTATCCCCTACATGACCTTAGGCAATTCACAACCTGCCTGAATTTCATGTCCTCATTTCCTTCAGCTGTAAATTGCTAATAAATATACCTCATCTCCCTCCTAGGGTTACAGAGCTAATTCACAAGAAAGAGCTTTGAGGAGAGTGGGATATTACAGGAATCCTTCAAGACACCACTATTATTATACTGGGTAAGTTACACCTGCATTCTCCTTCTGAACCATCCCTCCTATGGTCCTGTCTACTTTAAAATTATTCTCTCTCCCAAACCTAACCTTTTCCTTAAGCTCTAGGGCTCCTTCTCTAGCCTCACTCAAAGCCCTTTCTCTGAAGTTCTCCCTTGTATTGTCACTTGGCTGGTATGCCTTATCTAACCAGATAGCAAGTTTCATGAGGACTCACATTTGCACACATTTAAGTCCTTTAGAGAATGTTGCAGTGTGGAGCACTCTAAATAAATACTTGTTCGCTTTACATATTAGTTCCATAAATTGACTCCAAATTGGCACAAGTCAGGCAGTCCTTAGGCCATCACTGGATTAAAATGTTTTCAGCTGTAATATGAAACCAGTTTGCCATATGGCTCAGCTGCTCTGAAAATGTAATTGAGAACAATTTAAATCTTTACCTCAATATTTAGAGAGAAAATGTCACATGGGAATGGAATAATGCATAAGACAAAAATCCTTTTCCCATCTCTCCCACACTCAGTAACTAACACACCCAATAGTGGCTATTACAAATCCTCTCGTCCCTTTTGAAGCTCTTCCCCACTTAGGCCCGGCGCGGTGGCTCACATCTGTAATCCCAGCACTTTGGGAGCTGAGGCGGGCAAACTACCTGAGTTCAGGAGTTCGAGACCAGCCTGGCCAACAGGACAAAACCCAGTCTCTACTAAAAATACAAAAATTAGCTGGGTGTGTGGTACACCTATAATCCCAGCTACTCAGGAGGTTGAGGCATGAGAATCACTTGAGGCAGAAGTTGCAGTGAGCTGAGACCAGACCACTGCACTCCAGCCTGGGTGACAGACTCTTGTCTCAAAAAAAAAAAAAAGGAGGGGGTGCCGGGCATGGTGGCCCAAGCCTATAATCCCAGCACTTTGGGAGGCTGAGGCAGGCAGATCACTTGAGGTCAAGAGTTCAAGACCATCGTGGCCAAATGTAGTAAAACCCCATCTCTACTAAAAATACAAAAATTAGGCAGGTGTGGTGGCATACGCCTGTAATTCCAGCTACTCAGGAGGCTGAGACAGGAGAATCACTTGAACCCAGGAGGTGGAGATTGCAGTGAGCTGAGATCATACCACCACACTCCAGCCCGGGCAACAAGAGTGAAACTCCATCTCAAAAAGAAAAAAAAAAAAATACTTTTTTTCAGTTGCTTTATGCTTCTAAACAATGTTCTTTCCCAGCCGTGATGCTGGTGCATTAGAGCGATGAAGAATTTGAGAGCTTTGGTGACCACAGGTCTCTCAGGCTTTTTTCATTATAAGCTTTAAGGCTTCTAGCAGCAGAGCTGTCTTCTTACAGTTTACCAGAAGACAGTCCTCTGTTTTGTTCTTTCACTTTTCTGCCCTCCGCCCTGTTTCTTCTCTCCCCTTGGAAGAGAGCAAGAAAAAAAGCAATTTCTTTTTTCCTCTTGCAACATAAAACAGCCTAGGTAGGACTTCTCTTAACACCTTCTCATCCATCAGCACCTAGCTTTTCTTTTCTGAAGAACTTGAACCTACATATAATCTTTATCTTTACTCATTACATGTTAAAAGTGGCCACTCTGGAAGGTTTTGCCCTCCCTAAGAACCTGCCTGTGATTCAGCCTGCCAGCTGAACAAGCTTTCAGTGACACAGAGCAAGCTTGCCACAACATGTGTTAAACACGTTGAATCAGAACAGAGTTTTTGAACAGAGATACAGTGTTTTCTTCATATTCCCATAACTTCTGTGATTCTAAAGTTAAGTGTCTAAGATTCGTAGCAGTAACTGACATAGTTCCACACACAACCATGGTTCACTTCGATGGCAGACACTAAAACTGGGAGGCAGGAGATTGGAGGTTGGCTGCATTTTATCTCACATTCACTAGGTGGCAACAGATTAAGTGTGCTGTATTTCAAAGTTCTCTCCAGTCATCCCAACATGGCACCAAGAACTAAAATCTAATCTTTAGTACTGTTATTTCCTTATAGTGAAGACTTCGAAATATTTAGTCTATAAAACATTCATAGTGAAAAAAAACCTTAAAATCTAGTAGCTGAAGATACTGCCTCTGATTAGGAAAGATATAAAATGACTGTCACAGGCTGGGTGTGGTGGCTTACACCTGTAATCCCAGCACTTTGGGAGGCCGAGGTGGGTGGATCATGAGGTCAAGAGATCGAGACCATCCTGGCTAACATGGTGAAACCCCGCCTCTACTAAAAATACAAAAACTTAGCTTGGCGTGGTGGCAGGCACCTGTAATCCCAGCTACTCGGGAAGCTGAGGCAGGATAATCCCTTCAACCCAGGAGGCGAATGTTGCAGTGAGCCGAGATCACACCACTGCGCTCCAGCCTGGTGACCGAGTGAGACTCGGTCTCAAACAAAACAAAACAAACAAACAAAATGGCTGTCAGAAAACTACCAGATACAACCAGGTTAATTTTTAGAGACATTGGATGCAGGTATCAACTGTCATGATTTTCTCACTCATGTTGCCTCTCATTCAGGAAAGAGGTTTAAAAAATTCCAAAATAGGCCGGGCTCAGTGGTTCATGTCTGTAATCTTAGCACTTTGGGAGACTGCGGCAGGCGGATCACTTGAGGCCAGGAGTCTGAGACCAACCTGGCCAATATGGTGAAACCCTATCTCTACTAAAAATACAAAAATTAGCCAGGTGTGATGGCATACACCTGTAATCCCAGCTACTTGGGAGGCTGAGGCACAAGATCACCTGAACCCAGGAGACAGAGGTTGCAGTGAGTTGAGATGGTGGCACTGCACCCCAGCCTGGGCAACAGAGTAAGACTCTGTCCCAAAAAGAAAAAATAAAGAAATTCCAAAATGCAAGAGATTTGAAAAATTCCCTGGTCCTATCCCTTCATTTTTTGGAGAATACTAAAGCTGACTTAGCCAGGGCCACCCAGCTAGTTGGTAGAAATGGCAAGGCAGGTGTGATGGGAAATATACCCTGCGACTGCCCTCATTTTGTTGCACCTTCTTCCAAGACAGCTTGCTCTTATAACTGGTCTTAGGCTCTATTCAATGGACCATCAAATATAGTGAATAATTTTCTTAATATGAATAACTGACTTCTTTACATAAATGACCTAAGCTGTAAGTTAAAATCTGAGGCATGTGAAACATTTCACAAGAAGTAATTCTGCTTGAAAGAAAACAAAGGACAAAGCTAGGCTGGGCATGGTGGCTCAGGCCTGTAATCCCAGCATTTTGGGAGGCTGAGGTGGGCAGATCGTGAGGTCAGGAGTTCGAGACCAGCCTGACCAACATGGTGAAACCCCATCTCTACTAAAAATACAAAAATTAGCCGGGCATGGTGGCAGGTGCCTGTAATCCCAGCTACTCATGAGGCTGAGGCAAGAGAATTGTTTGAACCCGGGAGGCAGAGATTGCAGTGAGCCAAGATTGTGCCCTTGCACTCCAGCCTGGGCGACAAGAGTGAGACTCCGTCTCAAAAACAAAGGAAAGGACAAAGCTAATCAAAGAGAAATACTTTATCTTTGAAATATTATTGAAAAAAATGTATAATTTGGGGGGACTAGTATATCTTTTGAGATTAGCCAGTTAAGCAAAAATGTGTTATAGCTATTAAACACATTTAATAGGATTGTTTTAAGCCTCTTCAAAACTTCCCATGCTGTTTTTTAAAAATAGGACTACATGTAGAAATAACAAAGTAGGCTAAAGTGTAGGTGTCAAGCTTGATGTTACCAAATGTATTTAGTCAACAAAATTTATTTGATTATATAGGAAAACAAAAAATAAACCATTAGAGTAACTACTTGGTTGGAAACACTAGTTTTATATGATATACAACTAATTTCTAGGACTTTGTAATAACCTAAACAGAAATCCAGATTACTACATCTGTTAAAGTGAATATCCAATCTAAGTCAAATTTTTTCTCTTGAATCTTATTTTATTGAGCCAAGCAAAGGTGTTGCCTTACTGTGAACTTTGTAGAAAGGATTAGAAATGAAAGTTAAATAGAGCCTGAAAATTTAACAACCAAACCACTGTTTGAGAATTCCTAAGATTCATACCAGGGGAAGAAGCTCAAAGCTTGGGAAAGCCGTATAAACATTCCATATCTAAAGACAAACACTGGGATCTTTATGACATTCAGGGTTAGCATTGTGTTAGATACAGTGCATTGTGACTCATCTAGGGAAGACAAAATATGAATGCAAAAGATCAAGTATTCAGGATTAAGAGAACAACGACTTTTACTTGGAAACAAGAAAGCTAACATTTTTTACAAATCAATGCAAAGAAGCCAACCTATTTAGATATGACTGATAGGATATCTTAAATGAGAATTTTTCCTTTTAAAAATCTCATTTCTGGCCAGGAGCGGTGGCTCACGCCTGTAATCCCAGCGCTTTGGGAGGCCGAGGCGGGCGGATCACGAGGTCAAGAGATCGAGACCATCCTGGTCAACATGGTGAAACCCCGTCTCTACTATAAATACAAAAAAAAATTAGCTGGGCGTGGTGGCATGCGCCTGTAGTCCCAGCTACTTGGGAGGCTGAGGCAGGAGAATTGCTTGAACCCGGGCGGCGGAGGTTGCAGTGAGCCGAGGTCGCGCCACTGCACTCCAGCCTGGCGCCTGGTGACGGAGTGAGACTCTGTCTCAAAAAAAAAAAAAATCTCATTTCTAGGCCAATTGCAGTGGCTCACATCTGTAATCCTGACACTTTGAAAGGCCAAGACTAGTGGATTGCTTGAGGTCAGGAGTTTGAGACAAGCCTGGCCAACATGGCGAAACCCTGTCTCTACAAAAATACAAAAATTAGCCAGGCATGGTGGCTCATACCGGTGGTCCCAACTATTCAGGAGGCTGAGGCAAGAGGATCAGTTCAGCCTGGAAGGCAGAGGCTGTAGTGAGCTGAGATCACTCCACTGCATTCCAGCCTCCTCAGTGACAGAGCAAGACCCTGTCTCAAAAAAAAAGATCCCAGTTTTAGTCTTCAGTCCTTCAGACTGTCATCATACATTTTATACAGCAAATATATAGAAATGTCTATACTAAATTTTCTCTTTAAACTCAATTTTCTTTTAACCCACTTTGGGGAGATGAATAATACATAGACAATTTTAAACATTTAAACATTTGCATAAACATTTCTCTGTAAGGAAAAAAAACCCCAACTCTCTCAACTCTTAACACAGCTAAACATATTTTGATTGGAACATATGAGCCAAGGAAGTGGCTAACAAAAGTTAATCGTGGCTACTGTAACACTGCAGCCAAACCCAGACAGACCATAACACTTCCTACTCAACTCACACAAATTCATTTCCAGAAAGCACCTGTATATTTTATAGAATATCAGCAAGCTTGATTTATTTTCCCCAGTTTTTGCTGGCCAGAAGACACAGACTCTTTTCTTGGGGATGTGAACACTGCCCAACATAAAAGATCACTACTGAAAATACATTCACAGGAAACTATCTTAATTCTTTTTAATTTTACACAGACCTTGGCTGCCTATAACTTTAGAGTATTTTATTAGAACAAAGGCTATACATGTTCATTTTAGAGAAAAATTATAAAAGAAAAAACAGCTATCATTTAATATTTTGAGCTATATAAATAATTTCTAGGTCACTCTTTTTAATTCCTCAAAAATTATATACATATGATATACATACATTTTTGTCATTAGAACCTACTCCCCCATACTCCCCGCCTCCAAAACCACACGCACCCATTTATATCACAGAACTAGGTACAATCTTTGTAGGTACCTGTTTCACGCTCTGTTGCATAGGTCCAGCATGATTATCTAGTCCCCTACTTACGGTCATTTGGATTTTTTCCACTTTTTCTGCTGTAAACAATATTGTAAACGTCTTTCTGTGCATAATTTGGCATGTTTTCCCAATCACCATCAAAGTTATGTATGTTTTAAACATTAATACATATTTCAGACTGCCCTCCAGAAAGGGACAATTTTACCTTCCCAATTATAGTTTATGCTAGTGTCCTCATGAGCCTCATTGCAGATGAGATGCCTAAGACTTGTAGACTTACTTTGACTTACATTATATGTTCGCCACCTTGAGCCTCTAGAGCCCTTGTGGGGATGATGGTCACTTCATCACAGTAGAAAGCCATCACTGAACATATTTATATGGAATTCATACTTTATGTATTAATATATCATGCATCTAAATCAGAGCAGTCTGCTCACTTTTCTGTATTTCCTACCAAATAAAATGAAACATGCGCTATGCTCTTTTTCTTTTTCTTTTTTTTTTTAATGACAGAGGCTTGCTCTGTCGCCCAGGTTGGAAAATTCCTAAGATTCGTACTGTGGGTGGCGCAACCTCGACTCACTGCACCCTCTGCCTCCTGGGTTCATGTAATTCTCCTGTCTCAGCCTCCCAAGTAGCTGGGCTTACAGGTGCACACCACACACCCAGCTAATTTTTTTGTATTTTTAGTAAAGACAAGTGTTTACTATGTTGGCCAGGATGGTCTCCATCTCCTGACCTCGTGATCCACCAGCCTCAGCCTCCTAAAGTGCTGGGATTACAGGTGTGAGCCACTGTCCCAGCCTGTGATTTGCTCTTTAAAGCACTAATGCATATTGGCTATGGCTCACTTCGACTAGAGAATTATCTATGAATGATTTCTCCCCAAAAAGCGCAAGAGGTATAGTCCCAGGCATTTATTCCATCACTCCTAAATGTGCTTGACAAATATCTGACACCTTCCAGGTGCCAGCTCTGTGTGTAGTGCTGAGAAAATGAAGATGCCCTCAAGGCACTTGCAATTTGGCACATAAGAAAATTGTATTCCTACACTAACCACTTATTTGATGAATACTCTTCACACATCTACAACGTGCTCTGAGATGTGCTAGTGCTGAGGACACAACAGTGACTGCGAGAGGTGGGGTGTCTGGCCTCATGGCACATCTGTTCTAGAATAATCTAGAAAGATCCTCTCTAATAAGCATGTGTCCAAATACTGTGCCTGGGCAGGGGGGCTAAAAGGGCTCCACATGTGAACTGCCATCAGAGCTGGGCTTTGAACATCTGTAAACACTGGCTTGGCAGACAAGGAGAAGGCATTCCAGATAGAAGGAGCTGTAGCAGCCAAAAAATTGGGTTTTGTTTTTGCAAATGGGGAATATATTGAGGGTAGTGGGGGAGGCTGATAAACTGAGAATGTGGAGACCAAAAGAGAGATTATGTAAGGGCCAGATTGCTGACTAAGAGCCTATATGCTGACTAAGGCATGTGAACTTTGTACTTGTTTAACAGATAAGGAAACTGAAGCACACAGAGGTGATGTAACTCACCATGGTTCAATTTAAGATCTTGCCTTGTCGTTCAGTAAATTCGTTAGTGACTGAATAAATGGTGAATTTTAATTCTACAGACCTTTGCACTTGTATTTCAAAGAAACAACCCAGACTTAATCAACATTTATAGTCTACTTTCTTCAAGGTATAACAAACATTTATACTTCAAAACAGATTTTTTTGTTAGAATTTTTATGTTTGTATTTAATTATACCAGTTATAGACAAATACATTCTCCTTGTTTAAAAAAAATACAGGTGGCCGGGCATGGTGGCTCATGCCTGTAATGCCAGCACTTCAGGAGGCCGAGGCGGGTAGATCAAAAGGTCAGGAGTTCAAGACCAGCCTGGCCAATATGGTGAAACCTCGTCTCTACAAAAAAAAAAAAAAAAAAAATGCAGGTAAGGCAAGAGTCCCCTTTAACCCCCACCCCAAATACAGTCCCTGTATCTTCCCCTAAACTACCTCGTGTTATTTGCTATGCCTCCTTCTAGAACTTTATTCATATGTGTTTATATAAATGTGTTTATATTTTGTTTATAGAAAATTAGAAATTACGTTTTTCAACACTTATTTTACCAATAGCATATACATTTTTTTTTTTTTTTTTTTTGAGACGGAGTTTCGCTCTTGTTGCCCAGGCTGGAGTGCAATGGCGCGATCTCGGCTCACCGCAACCTCCGCCTCCCGGGTTCAAGCAAATCTTCTGCCTCAGCCTCCTGAGTAGCTGGGACTACAGGCGCACTCCACCACGCCCAGCTAATTTTTGTATTTTTAGTAGAGACGGGGTTTCACCACGTTGACCAGGATCGTCTCGATCTCTTGACCTCGTGATCCACCCGCCTCGGCCTCCCAAAGTGCTGGGATTACAGGCGTGAGCCACCGCGCCCGGCCGCATATACATTTAAGAAGCAGACAATGATTAGTAAGCAGCAGGGCTTGGCCTATAATTGGTCTCCAGAATTGTTTGCTGAAGAATGAGAGTTATGTCGCTGATAAGGCTTTTAAGGTATAATTAGGAAGATGGGTGGAGCTGCCACAGTCAAAGGTCAACCAAATAATGGTGTCTATCACCAACGGGATTAAAAGTCCTCTGGATAGATGACTGCATTGTCAAACCCATAGTTCATGATTTCCAAATAGGATCACTGAGAAATCATTTAGTCCCAGATCCTTATTAGATTGGAGGCTAACACTGGCATTTCATTAGCCATGCTGCAGAGAACAAACACATCCTACAACCTCTTTGCCTGGCAAACAGCCCAATATTTGAAATAGAACCTAATCCTGGAGTGAGACCAAGTGCTGACTTGTTTCTGATGTGATAAAAACGCAGCACTCAGCTCTGGGTGGGCTGGCTTTCATAAATCTGATTAGCAGCCTCAGTGGCAGCAAGCGCAGCAGCTATGATGAAATAAATGCTCTCTTTCCAGAAGAGCAGGCTTTTTCTTTTAGAGGAACTGCAGTTGTAGTCAATTAATCTAGAAGGCCAAGGGCATTATGGTTGGAGAGAGGAGGCAAGACCACTTCCATGTGAGAGAGGAGATGCCTTTAACTAGCATTTTTATCACTTCTGAAATGTGCTCATAGCAAAGATCCATCTTACCCATCTTCCCAAGGTAAAAATACTGGATTGGAAATTAGGATTTACTCTCTGTCTGAGCCATGAATAGTAGTATAATGTTTAACTTGCTAATTGAATTGTTTCCTAGATTACCCTAGGTAATAATTAACAACCCAGAACTATGAGATAGACTAATCTACTTCATTGCTACAAACCTATCACTCTGGGTCTGTCATATAATGTGTGAACCTTACTAGCTTCAAAATATAGGTGAAATAAGCAGCATTTTTCATTTTTCATTTTTCATTTAGAAAGCATTTCCTCAGTACTATGTACCAGACACAGGACTAGGAATTCACAGGGAGGTGTGGTGGGAATTTCAGGGACTCACTGAAAGCAGAACTTGACCTTTCAAAGAAAGACAGAGCCTAGATAAAAAGCAGAGTAAAGGAAGACTAACAAATGAAAATTTTGGAAGATAGTCTTTTTATTTTTCCTCCAGATTTTACTGAATTTCAGTATCTTTAAAAGCTGAGGAAAGTACCATCAGCTGTAATAAAATTTTCAAAATAATCTTTAAAATACAGTTTCAGATGGATTCCTGTAAGAGATGAAATAAGTTTTAATTAGGAAAAGTTTTTCTGAAATTGAATAAGTATCTCTCACTAAGTGTTATCTGTGTACTCAATTTGACATCAGCATTTTTTCAATAAACATGGTGATTCACTCATGAATGGAGGTAAAGATTAATGTGCCAGAAAATAAAGCTTGGGTTCATGATGACTAGTATTCAAGCCTTAAGATGTTTACTTGACTACATTTAAGTTACTCTTATTATGGATCTGATAAAACTTTCTTTAACAGATCCTTCCTATGGCCCTCTAGCACTAACTCAGACATGAATCTCTCTCTTACTCATTTTTAAGTTGCCAGGTTAGCAACCAGGTACCAAAATCCATAAACAAACAAGAGTGAACTGAGAAAAACCTGCCCCATTTAGGCATACCTGTTAAATATAGATTCAAACTTTTTAAAAAAGGTTTGGAATTTATGGGCCTAGATGGGCAGAAATAAAGCGGCACCCTATCTTCCACTGGATCCTGCCACCTTCTTGGGAGGTGAAATGCAGTGGGTATGCAGCCTTGCAGAAAGCCTGTAAAAAGCCTGAATGAGGCTTTCTTGCACCTATTTTAGTGAATGTCTTCAAACAAATATAGATTTGAGTGCTCTCATTGGTGATCTCTTTTGAGATATTTAAGAATAAGCAAATGACCATTTTCTTTTCTTTATTTTTTTTGAGATGAAGTCTCGCTCTGTAGCCCAAGCTGAAGTGCAGTGGCATGATCTCGGATCATTGCAACCTCCACCTCCAGGGCTCAAGCGATTCTCCTCGTGCCTCAGCCTCCTGAGTAGTTGGGACTACAGGCGCATGCCACCATGCCCAACTAATTTTTTGTATTTAGAGATGGGATTTCACCATGTTGCCCAGGGTGGTCTTGAACTCCGGAGCTCAGGCCATCCGCCTGCCTTGGCCTCCCAATGCAAGGCCAAACTACAGTGTTTATTATATGGTCCGAGGCTTAAAATGCTGTGACTCCCTGCCTAGTTTCAGGCCCTGATGGTTTTCCTGTTATAGATGGTAGCAATAACGTCTCCTGTGTGTTCCCCTAACAGTTATAAAGAAGGTTACTCAATTTTACTCATCCAACAAGCAGATATTGAGTGTCTATAATATACTAGAAACTCTGCTACTTGATGGGAATACAAAGTCTAATGAAAGACAGCCTCTGCCCTCAAAGAGCTTCTGGGAACAAGGACAAGAAAACAAAACGACAAATTACTATTCTATGTATTATAAAAGATGTATATATGAAGTACAGCATGACATTTGACCTGAATCTTACTAGTCATTGAATTTATTGAATCTCACAAAATGCATTTAAATCTAATTTTCAAAAGAGAAAAATCTAGTATTTTTCGTGAGAACAATGTTATATAAATAGCCACATTTCAGGATCCAAAGATTGAAGTCTAGAATGTAATATCCTTGTTGTTTTACCATCAGTCAGGGTTTCAAAGGAGACACACATGGTATTCTAAGACTGTGCAAAAGTTAAGGTGACCTTGAAAACAGTTCTTGTTTTGTTTTTCAGACGAAAATAATAAATGCCACAGGGAGATAACTGTCACACATTCTTTGAGACAGAACAGCCAACAATTTGCCATCCCATCTGCCATTTAAACTGCTGCAGAATTCTCTGGTAAAGACTGCTTTATCCCGAAGCAGGTAGTGCCAGGTTAGTACAAATGACAGGCAAGAGAGAGTTGTGTCGACAGCCAGAGTGAAGCCCTGAACAGGCTTACTAACAGAAGAGATTCATTCCTCCCAAACTTGTAACATCTTCAGAAATCAGAGGAAATTGTATGAAATACAATAGACGAGAGGAATTTGAGTGAAACTTGGAAGTATTCCTAAAATCAGCTCAAGTCCAGTGGTGGTATTTTTTCCTCTCTTTGGCTAGAAATTCATATTAAAGTAGAAAAAGGTGGACATTTAAGATTTAAGGAAGTTTTTAAAACATGGAGACTAGTCTTCATTTACTTTCATTCAAGAAACACTACTGAGCATCTGAAATGTGCCTCATTTTATGCAAGGCAACATTAATGCAAAAACGAATGTTATACAGTGCTTGTCCTTGTCTCGCTGTCTGTTGGGGGAGATAAGGGCATAAACAAATAGTTACAGCATTATGTTATATATGCTGTTACAGGCTTTTACAAGGATGAGGAGAGAGAGGCTTATGTAGAAAGTCATGTCTAAGAGGAGTCTTCAAAGATGTGCAGTAGTTCACTAAGTTGACGAGGTCGAGGAGTACCCATGTAGTGACAGGAAAGTCAGGGAGGAATAAAGTGTGTCATGCACAGGAAGGAGCAGAGGGTAGCCACTGAAGGCTTGTGAATAAGGGAATGACATGATCAAGGCTGTGACTGAAAAATCCTTCTGCAGGTATCAGGAAGGATTAGACTGAAGAAGGGAAGAGTCTGGAAATAGGAACACGTGTCAGGGGGCTCTGGCAGGTATTCAGCCCAGACTGAACTGTAAGGGAAGGCAATGAGGTTGGAACAAGAGGACATGCTGGCTAGTTGCTAGGGAAGTAGAAATGACAGTGGTGATGGGGAGGGGAGGGAATGAAGGAGCGGGAGGTATCCAAGATTCCAAGGCTAGGCTGACTTCACGGGCGTGTGATTTGCGCAATTGCACAGCCCCCTACTCCACTAAGGAGAGTCCCATGCTAGGTGTAATGCTCTTTCACTGTCTTTACATTAATAAAATAGAAGGGCTCCACATTTGCATCCTGCTAATCATGCAGCCAGTCCTGTTCCCAGGTCTCTGTCTTGAGCTAAGGGATGAATTATTGTGCCAATAATTGAAATGGGAAACAGAAGAAAGAACACATTTTGTTCTAGGAGAGGTGGGTGGAGAGATTTCAGTTTTGCCACAGATGAATTTAATGTACCTATGGGTCATCAAAGTATTCAATGGCCTACTAGAAATTGGATGTAAAATCCAAGCGAGGTACAAGCTAGAGATATGGGAATTGGGGGTTGAGGAGAGTCCAAGTGGTGCACCCCTGGATACGGATGAGTAAAGGGAGCAGAAAAGAGAGACAAAACCTCTGGTACCACCAATGTTTAAGGAATCAGAAAAGGGAAAGATAGATGGGAAAGGAGGGGTCAAAGTCGTGTGGGAAAATTCTGGAATTGTGTCCTGGAAGCTAAGGAGAAAGGAGTCTCAAGAAGCAGGGTGTGATCATCTGAAGCATAAGCCACAAAGACATCAAATAAGATCACAGTGGGAAAATGTTCATTGCATTCAGCAGTTAGAAAGTTAAGGGCAGTTACCAAAAAACGTGGTGGAGATGGAAGCCATACTGCAATGGAATGGAGGAGGAACCTGGGGAAAGCAGAGAATAAGTGCAAACTACAATTCAAGAACCTGAGTTATAAAGCCAAAGGAAGGAGACGGTGTGTAGGGTCTTTATCCTTCATTCCAGCCACATTTGCCTAGAACAGGAATATAGAATCAAAGCTCAAGCTTTAGTTGAGCAAACTCTGAGATTTGCTCAATCCCTCCTTTGGCTTCACAGCTTAGGTTCTTGAAAGTATAGTTTGTACTTATTCTTCCGCTTTCCCCAAGTTCCTCCTCCATTCCATTGCAGTATGGCTTCCATCTCCACCACTGTTCTTGGTGAACTGCCCTTGACTGACTGACTTATTTATTTGACCAAGTCCCACTCTTGTTGTCCAGGCTGGAGTGCAATGGCACTATCTCAGCTCACTGCAACCTCCGCCTTCCAGATTCAAGTGATTCTCCTGCCTCAGCCTCCCAAGTAGCTCGGATTACAGGTGCCTGCCACCACACCCAGCTAATTTTTGTATTTTTAGTAGAGACGGGGTTTCACCATGTTGGCCAGGCTGGTCTTGAACTCCTGACCTCAGGCAATCCGCCAGCCTCAGCCTCCCAAAGTGCTGGGATTACAGGTGTGAACCACCATGCCCAGCCACCCTTGACTTTCTAATTGTTGAATGCAATGGACATTTTCTCACTGTGATCTTATTTGATCTCTTTGTGGCTTATGCTTTAGATCTCCTTCTTGAAACTCCTTTTTCCTTAGCTCAATCTTTGATTCCATGAGCAAATCTCCAGAGCTCAAGCTTTGATTCCATGCAGTGCAGGTTTTGTATTGTTTTTGCTTTTTTTTTGAGACAGAGTTTTGCTCTTGTTGCCTAGGCTGGAGTACAATGGCATAATTTAGGCTCACTGCATCCTCTGCCTTGCAGGTTCAAGTGATTCTCCTGCCTCAGCCTCCTGAGTAGCTGGGATCACAGGCATCTGCCACCACGCCCAGCTAATTTTTGTATTTTTAGTAGAGATTGGATTTCACCATGTCGGCCAGGCTGGTCTCGAACTCCTGACCTCAGGCAATCCGCCAGCCTCAGCCTCCCAAAGTGTTGGGATTATAAGTGTGAGCCACCGTGCCCGGTTGCCCTTGACTTTCTAATTGCTGAATGCAATGGACATTTTCCCATTGTGATCTTATTTGATCTTTGTGGCTTATGCTTCAGATCTCCTTCTTGAGACCTGTTTCTCCTTAGCTCCATCATTAATTCCATGAGCAAATCTCCAGAGCTCAAGCTTTGATTTCATGCAATGCAGCGTTTGTGTTTTTACTTAAAACAGGATGAGACTGAGCAGGTTTTTATGTCAGAGCACTGCACTTAGTAGATGAGAGGAGGGCACACTTCTAGGAGAGAAGCACAAAAGATACAGGTGGGAAGGGAGGTGGACAAATTGATAGGTGAAGTGGTCAGAAGGTGTTATACACACTCCCCCCATCACACCGTATATATATGGGCAATTTCTTTTTTCTTTTTTGAGACGGAGTTTCACTCTTGTTGCCCAGGCTGAAGTGCAATGGTGCAATCTCCACTCACAGCAACCCCGCCTCCCGGGTTCAAGCGATTATCCTGCCTCAGCCTCCCTAGTAGCTGGGATTACAGGCATGTGCCACCAGGCCCAGCTAATTTTGTATTTTTAGTAGAGACGGGGTTTCTCCATTTTGGTCAGGTTGGTCTTGAACCCCAGACCTCAGGTAATCCACCCATTTCAGTCTCCCAAAGTGCTGGGATTACAGGCGTGAGCCACTGTGCTCAGCCCACAGGCAAATTTTTAAAAACTGAATTCTCTCAGTAGTGCTCAATTTACTACTGTGAGTGAGGTGATCAGCAGAGCAGGCAGGCTTCTGAACAGTGTTGAAGGTGAGTGACCTTTTGCAAGGGGAGAGGACACTGACCAGGGACAGGTAGCAAGGAGGGCTGGGCTGCTGTGAGCACAGAGGCTCTGCTCAAGAAAGGGAGCTGAAAGATGCTTGCAATGTATGCACATGAAAATACAAAGCTCTGGCCCAGGGTATTAAAAGCTCAAGAGGAAGAAAAGACGTTTGCCCTTTAATATTTTTCTTTTAATTAAGCCCATAGACCATCCATTGCAATTCTATAGCCTCCCAATGGCAAGGGCTTTTTCAGGCTACCCAGCCAGAGCAGAGGATCCTAAGCGTCAGCAGAGGCAAAACCTCCCCGGGCTGTAGCAGGGCAAGTGCTGATGTGGTGAATAATTAATGCCTCACCTAGACCCCCCAGGCTCCTGTCTCCCTCAGATTCGTGCTTACAAACTCATAAAGCAGCTGACTCTATGGTGTAATGATTAAATCCCTCTGGGCCTTAGTTCGTTGCAGCTAGGTTAAAAACTGACCAGCTAGCCACTTAAACCCTTCTGCCTGAGATGAATGGAAAACAAGCCAAGTCTCCTGACCTATTAACTAACTAGACTCCCTAAATTGCGGCCACATTTCCCTGAGCACGACTCCAAGCTTTGACTCTGTCCATTGCCAAGGGCAGCAGAATGGGTGGTGGGGTCCCGTCACCAACCTCTTTTCCCTCGCCCACCCCTAGAAGATGGTGAGCTGCTATGTACCCCTAATTTCACCAGGCAGGTCACACTGTGTTGTTAGAGACCCTTCATTAGAGGCCCTCTCCCCACTTCACCATTTGCACACCGTGAAGAATCCACGAGATGCCTTGTGGGGAAGTAAGTGCCTTTCATGAGAGATTTCCACTTCCACGGTGAGATGAGCAAGGTAGTCAGTAACAATAAAAGTGTCATTTTACCTGAGCTAAAGCCATCATCTGGATACAGGTAGGAAATAGTTTTTTGTTTTATTTTGAGACGTAGTTTTGCTCTTGTCCTCCAGGCTGGAGTGCAATAGCACGATCTCGGCTCACTGCAACCTCCTTCTCCCAGGTTCAAGCAATTCTCCTGCCTCGGCCTCCTGAGCAGTTGGGATTACAGGCGCCCGCAACTTCGCCCAGCTAATTTTTAGTAGAGACAGGGTTTCCCCATGTTGGAGATAGATATTTTAAAAACAGAACTAGACGTTCACTTCAATGCCGTGACCACCTGCGTAGCAGGGACTCCAGGTGGGTCCTGAATAAATGTGTGCGCAAAGAATTGCATGGCGCTCAGTGCTTTCCCTCCTTCCTACGAAGACACTGTAGATGTTGCGCCCATCTCAAGCTCTTGGATACTAGGGAGAGAAAGGGTCACTTTCTAAAGAACAAACACGACAGGTCGACCGTGTTTCTAAAGGGTTAACCCGCCTTCCCCAAGCGCGCGGCACGAGAGTTTTAGCCCTGGGCATGTTTGGTGACTCACTTCTTGCTAACGTAAATGCGCGAGTCCGCGGTAGGTCCGGCCGGCCCCCTGGCTGGGCGACCTAAACACCCACCTCGAAGACGCCCCCCTGCATCCGCCCCCCTCGCTGGACGGCCCCTCTGCGCGCCGCTCTGGGACGCGTACCCCGGGGCGGACCCGCGCTGGGACCGGTGAGCACCCCAGCCCCGCAGCGATCGCAGACTCGGCTTTCGAACAAAAGAAGCGCCCCCGGGGGGTGGGACCGGGACCTAACCGGGTCTTCGCCAAGTTGTGGCCGCCCGCCGCCCGCCCCTTCAAGCTCTCCGTGTGCGCATGAGCAAAGGCGCCTCCCTCGGTTCCTCCCAAGGCTAAACTTTCTAATTCCCTTCTTTGGGATCGGGGGCTGCGAGGAGCGAGGCGAGCACTCGCGTCTCCGGGTGAGAAGAACAAAGTGGCAGCGCGATTATTCCCCCTTCTCAGCCAGCCCCCGCTTCCGTGGGAGCGGCAGGAAATGGAAGGGCCCCTCTCCTCTCTCTGAACATTTGCCTTTCCCCCCACCTCCTTTCCACCTCTCCAGAAAAGAAGACGGGAAGAAAGGGCAGGCGGCTCGGCCGGCGTCTTCCCTGCTGTTCTGCGTGTCCTCTTGGCTGCAGGGAGCCGGCATGGGGCTGCTCCAGGTGTTCGCTTTCAGTTTCTTAGGTAATTCCGTGGAAACGGTGCGGGGAGGGGGATGGACTTGGGCATGGGGAAGAAAAACTAAAAAGCTGCTTGCTCACCTTCGAGGGAGGCTGGGGGCTTGGGAGAGGGACTGGATGGAATTGACGCCCCAAGGGATTAAACGCCACCGCCCTTGCCTTGGTGGTGGCTGGCGACGGCGCTCATAGAGCGCCGCGGACCCGCATTTCCCCGGGCTCCGCGCCCAAGCCCCGGTCCCTGCGGGCTCCCGCGGTCCCTGCTCAGGGTTTTGCGCCCTCGGTCGGTTCACCCTGGGTTTCCTTAGGGGTGGCAGTGCTGACCGAGGAGGGCTCTCCAAAAATTCATTGCCTAGGAAAGTGCCTGAGCTGACCGGAGGCTTCATCCTGGGAACTGATTGGGGCCATGTGGCTTTGATTAACCATCTGTTTGTCTCCGGATGGTACCAGAAACAGCTGGACCTGGCGCTTCCCTGGAATGGTGAAGGCTTGAAACCACTTCAGAGCCCCAGGGACTGTCCTTGGTTGGCCCCCACTAGTTCCGGGAAGCGGCATCCACCGCGAGCCCCGGCGCCTCGCCCCCAGCGAAGCGCCGGTGACCCTCGCGCGTGCACGCTGCAAGCACTCTCGCGCCCCGTGCTCACAGATTTCCACGCGCACACTCACACTGAGGATGCGCGGGCTGCCGCGTACACTCAGGTTCACAAGCGCGTGGGTGTGTGGCGCTTGGGGGGTGGTGTCAGCCCCCCTGCGCCAGGCTCCAAGCACGTCGAAGTGACGAGTCTACACATCCATCCTTTGTCGGGGGAGATGTTCCCCGGGGCTGATCAGGGTGGGCACGAGTGTAGGTGTGTTTTCCGGGAGGGAGGCTCTCTCTGCTGGATAGACCTGATGACGTGTGTGGGTTTCTTTCAGTGCTCTCCTCCTTTCTGAGTCCCTGCCTTCCCGGCCTCTCCTGCGCTCACCTCTCCTTTGTCTTTTCTGTGCATTTTGCTTTCTTCCGAATGGACTGTCCTCTCTCCGCAGCCGTCCTCCCGCCCCTGCTTGTTCGTTTTGTTCGGGCTCCACTCTCTCCTTGTGTCACCCCCAACCCTGTCGCCTGTCATTCCCGCAGCCCTGTGCGGAGCCAGAGTGCGAGTGCGCGCTCAAGAACCCGAGTTCAGCTACGGCTGCGCGGAAGGCAGCTGCTACCCCGCCACAGGGGACCTTCTCATCGGCCGAGCACAGAGACTTTCAGTGACTTCGACGTGCG
This sequence comes from Alouatta palliata, assembly GCA_004027835.1. Lineage (NCBI taxonomy): Eukaryota > Metazoa > Chordata > Mammalia > Primates > Atelidae > Alouatta > Alouatta palliata. Next base: position 40,355 of record PVKV010011008.1, read on the forward strand.
GGCTGCACAAGCCGGAGCCCTACTGCATCGTCAGCCACCTGCAGGTGAGGGCTGAGAGTGGGGTTCGAGGCTATGCTAGCGCCTCCTCTTGTCCAGACCTAGGGGCAGGCCCTGGGGACTCTGCATCCTGCCAGCAATCCAGAGAGGAAGCGCAGCCAGCCAGGGAGTCCCGGTATTAGGCTGGTAGCTCTCACCCTTTCGCACCATCTCAGTTTGCACAGTTGCATCCGCCAAACATTTCCTGCCAACACGGTCAGTATGTAAAGGCAGGACTGACGACAGACCTGGCTGCCCCGACAACCCAGGGCCTCCAAAGGCCTGATTTTTTTTTAAAATCTTTGGTTTTGGAAGTGTGCATTAAAGGCGATTTATCCTCCTTTTAAAACCCTTGGGTTTTTTCTCCCCGCATCTTCCACTTGCGTAAAGAGTTTTCCAGCACTGACAGGCGTCTTGCAAGGTGATTCCAATCGCAGAACGAACCCGTTTTTCTCTCCTCACGTGGTGCTGTTCCCATCCATCTCCATTAGATATCAGAATCAGGTGCTTTCTTTTACAAGATGCCCTGGTTGCCATGGTACCCCGATAAAGGAAGACCACAGTGACATTTCAGGGTGTTACCTGTTTCTGAAAGTGGGCCCAAATTATAGATTTCAGGGGTCATATTTATACAAAGTCAAAAGTAACTTTTAAAAAAGACACAAAGCATAAAATATCCAGAATCAGAGTACTTTTCCTTCATTTTTAAAAAGGCGGCTGGCCAGGTGCAAAGTGGCTTACGCCTGTAATCCTAGTACTTAGGGAGGCTGAGGTGGGAGGATGACTGGAGCCCAAGGTTAAGACCAGCCTGGACAACATAAACTCAGTCTCTACAAAAAAATTTTAAAAACTTAGCTTGATGTGGTGGCCCACACCTGTAGTCCCAGCTGTCTGGGAGGCTGAGATGGGAGGATCACTTGAGCCCAGGAGGTCGAGGCTGCAGTGAGTGATGATCAGGCCCCTGCACTCTAGCTTGTTTAACAAAGGGAGACCCTGTCTCAAAAAAAAAATTTTTTTTAATTAAAAAAAAGCTGATATTTCTGACCTCTAACAAAAGCAGAAAGTATCAGTCTCACAGGCAGAGCAAGTTCCAAGCTAATTGCTCAGAACGTGGGTCAGCCCACCCACCTGTATAATTGCCCTTCAGAAGGAGGACAGTATTGTGTGGTTTGCACAGCAGATCTCTTAAAAGGAGTCACTTTTACAAAACAGAAGGCCCATTCTGGACCTGATAAATTAGACCAGAGGAATGTGGTAAAGTGGATTCCGTTCATTTGCTTCCCAGTTTATACAGAGATGTCTAGACTGCTTCCTCCTGATTAGAAGGGAGGCTGTAATGAAACTTTTTTTTTTTTTTTTTTTAGTTCTGGTGATTGTTCTCTATTACTAGTTTCCTTGACTACGAGTTATTGAAGGCAGTTGATGTTTCTTTTCTAATATTAGCATTTGAATTTTACCTACAATATTGTGCTAACGTTTACTTGAGAGGCCAGGACATCCTGCAAATGAATCACCAGATTCTGAAATCAGCTTTGACCAAGAAGAGAGTAAGACTGCTTGTATTAAAAGCAACTGGAAAGACTGTCCTCTCAGTGATCATTTCTATAGTTTGTTGCTAGAGTAGTTTCTCTGAATGCATAGAGCATCAGAAACCACAAGCAAGAGGCACAGCGGTCTCTCCTCTTGGTGATGGCTTCTTGGTTCTTCTCTTCCTTTGGGAGAGGAAGAGGAAGAGGGTAATCTTAGCAGTTTCCCTTAAAAAAAATAATAAGCAACAGGAGCCCGGCTCTCTGGCATATATGATTAGCCATGCCTTTGTGAGTGCTTTACACAGATAGCAGGGCCTAAAGAAAGGGGCTGGGCACATGCTTTTCTCAAACATCTAATGGGCATCAAGATTGAGACAGGAAGCTTGTTTTATCCAGGCTCCCAATGCATCCCTTGGTTTTAATCTCTGTGTTTTATACAGTACATCTCTCCAGTTGCCAAATCCTTTTGAGAAGAAGGTAATAACTAAATAAACATGATCTGAAATACAATGTAAAAGTATAGTTAATTGTGTGCTTATAAGAATATTACTCTTAATTAAATGCTGTTTGTGGCCAGGCACTGTGGCTCACGTCTGTAATCCCAGCTCTTAGGGAGGCAGAGGTGGGAGGATAGCTTGAGCTCCATAGCTTGAGCCCAGGAGCTCGAGACCTGTCTGGGCAATATAGCGAGACCCCATTCTCCACAAAAAGGAAAACAAACAAACAAAAAAAACCAAAACAACAACAACAAAAAGAAATGTTGTTTGTAAAATATATGTGGGTCTCTATATATTTCAGTCTTAGCCTCATTTTCAGATTTAAGAATAATCTGCATTCCAGGAAATGTAGGTACACAGCCAAGCTCCATGTGGAAAGGGAACTATTAAGCTCTGTTGTTTATGATTTGCCTTGATGGAATGCACAGAAAGTAGATAACTCTCCTAACCCAACTCCCCGGGTGCCTCTGGCTCCAATTTTAGGAGAAAGAAAGTGAGAGAAATTTAAAGCTACCCTAAAACTTATAATCTGTCTTCATCCTAGTTCATGCCCATGTTGGGGTTCTTTGAACTGGCCCCAGATTGTAATGGTCCCAACATGGCAGGACAGCCTGGTCCTCCCTTACCCAGATATTCTGAGCAATATGCAGGTTAGCCTGCATGCCACCACCATTGATTCACTGCTCGGGCAGGGTGGAAATGAAGAAATCTTGTTCTGTAGTTCCCAAAGCTTCTCTGAATACTTCTGCCTAATACTTGGTTACTGCTTCATTTAGATTTAAGAAAATCAGGCCAAGTGAATTGTATTTTTTATTCTTTCATTTTTAGTTTGCTTTATGTCAGCAAAAATTCTCTAATATCTCTGCATTTTACTGTAGAGTAAGCTTCTCTAGCTGTTTGTTGAGATTAAGGTTTAAGCCTAGAAATTTGATTTTGATTAATAGCTTATGGAAACAATGCCCTCTTTTATTTTAGACCTTGAATTTGCAAGGAAGGAGGAAATAATTTTCAAGAGTATTTTAGACTCAGTAAGTTAAAAGTGAAAGATGTGATATAAATCACCTAAGTAATTTTCACACATTCATTTTTCTTGAAGCTAATAGGTTGATTTTTATATTGTGGGCTTGATGGTTTTTTTTTTTTTTTAATTAAAAATGTTTTTAATGAGATTGCTTTCCAGACTGATGAACTCAACTTTGTTTGTAGGAGGACAAAAAATGCTTCATATGCAATTCCCAAGATCCTTACCATGAGACCCTCAATCCTGACAGCCATCTCATTGAAAATGTGGTCACCACATTTGCTCCAAACCGCCTTAAGATTTGGTGGCAATCTGAAAATGGTATGTGGTTGGTGTGGGGACAAGTTCCATTGAATGTGATTGATAACGTGGATGCAGCTTACAGGTTCCTGGGTGTTTATGATTATGATTGGCTTCTCTGTCTTGTAATTATGGCTTCTGACAGATTGACTGCCTGGAGCACTAACTTCTCTTGGTAAAATCTTCTTCTTCCTGAAGCATGTAATTCCTATAAGAAAGCAGTCTTGGCCGGGCGTGGTGGCTCACGCCTGTAATCCAAGCACTTTGGAGGCCAAGGCGGGCAGATCGCCTGAGGTTGGGAGTTCAAGACCAGCTTGACCAACATGGTGAAACCCCTTCTTAAAAAAAAAGAAAAAAAAAAAAACAAAAATAAAAACAGAAAGCAGTCTTTCATGATTGACCAAAGGAGTATTTCATAGTCCTCATTCTGAGGGGCTTTTGGAGAGAGTGCTTGTATGCCGGGGGCTGTCTGGGGAGGGTATGGGAAGACTCTACTATCTCAGGCCCTCATTATTCCACAAAACATAACATCTTTCATTTTGATCAGTCTCAAAGGAAGGAGAATCACAGTCCCCACTCCTCCCCCACCACCTTCCTTCATCTACAGAAAAATTCTTCATAGTAATAATAACACCAAGATGTAATTTTTCAAATTACAGCAAGATGTAATTTTTCAAAGACTCTGTCAACATGGATATGACCCGAAGTCAAATGGTTCCTCCAGTGATTGCATGAATCACACCCTTTTTCCTGTCTTTGCTATGTGGGATTTGGTTTCATGCATTCATCAAATATGATTTTACTATTGCTGTAACATGAAGCCCAGATGAGTTTCACATTTATTTCAAAATCGAATGCTGAAATTTGGGGAATAAAGGTAGAGTTAGTGTGTTTGTTAATTAACAATGTACCATTAAATCGTCGTCTTTTTTTTTTTTTTTTTTTTTAATTTATGAGAAAGGATCCTCAAAGAAGTGAACCTAACCCTGGCCATAAAAAACCTGGAGACTACCAGATTTGTTTCTTCTAGGCCCTATACCTGGGCAGCCTTTGGATGCCATTGTAGTCATCTATCATTCCGTAAAGACAAACACCCTTCCTTAATAGACTTCTTTGTCATTGACTGTTAAAGTGCGATATTTCCTAGATTACTGGTTTCTAGGGAGAGTTGGTTTGTTCATTGGTTGGCCTTGGCAATTTATCGGTTACAAACTTCACTGGGTCATCGGAAAGCATGTATCCTTTAGAGCCATGTTCATTCTTATGGGGGAATATTTCGGTTGCTACTTGAGTGTGAAAGAGAAGTTTCGGTAAATCTTCAGTGCATCCCGGAGGACTTCTGCAACAGCAGCAAGCTTATTATGAGCAAAGACTAGGAGCACTTCCTGATGGCCCACATTCTTCCAATGAAAGAGTTTGAAAAAGGATGCCTCAACATTAGGATCAAGACTGTCCTCATTTTAGTCGACAGTGAAACAGTTTATCGTGTGCTATAGTTCTAGAGGAAGGTTTTTCTTAGTTATGTCGAGTTAGTCAACTTCTACAACTTTGAGTCTGTGAGACAAAAGAGACCAGATGCCAGAAAGAAGAGATTTTCCAGTAGAGGAGGTTGAGCTCTCTGTCACTCTGTCACAAGAGATTAGATGAGATTAGACTGATGGAACTTAGTCTTTAGAAAGTCAGACTGGTTGTTACTATACCCTATCATCTCTCTGTTGTCTGATCACAATTGAAGACTTTATGAATGTGATTTTATCTAGTTTCTGTGTGCTTTGTAGGAGTCGTGCTTATATGTGGCGGGGTTAAATTATCAGTGTCCAGTCATAGAAACAGGCTGGGAATGTACGACTAGTTTTACCCATCGTGATGATCTATTCCTAGGTCTGACAGAAATCAAATATAGTACAGAAGAATGACCTTGTTTCTTTTCTCCATGGATTTTTCTTCCCATATAAAAAGAAGGCTGTAGTGTTTTATCAAGTTATAACTCTAAACGGAATGGGCTTTTGGTGCACACATTGCAGCATCTGTACTTAGGTTACAGAAATGGCACTCGTCCTGCGTTGTGCTTTGCATTATTTCGTTATCTCTTAATTTTGAACAAATATCATACGTTTTTAAAAGCCTGGAAGAGGAGAGAGGCACAGTTGCCTAACATTTCACTCAAAAATAAATGCCCAGTGTGGTTTTTTAATCTGGTTCTTTTTAATAAGTTAGATAAGATTAGTTAGTATGATTATGATGTTTTTCTTTTGACATTCCAGCTAACTCATATCCGTTCCAGTGACCACTTTTTCCCCCCACAATTGACTTGGCAATTTTCCAGCAGGAGAGTTTATTTCAAAAGGTCCTTCTGATTTCCTGAAAATACACCAGCCTGTGACATGATTCATTTTGACACATTCCTGTCTTCCTGCGTTTAAGACTTCTTTTGCTCTGGAAGATGGACCCCAAAAGCTCTCTCAAACACAAGAAGCTTGGAAAGTCTCCCTTGCCGAAGCGGCAGTCTTGAGAGCTCTATGGACTGGGGAGGAGGTGCTTTCCATCTCTGGAATTCCAGTGGCCTTTTTTTTTTAACGTGTTTAAGTGAGACTGATTGACCCTCAGGGCAGGGGTGCAAAGGCTCATTTGTTTGTTCAGGCTTTCCCGTGAAAGAGATGTTAGTATTTGTTCTGAGCCAGTTTATTTGACCAATTCTTTTCTTCGCTGGCATTGTTTCTCATTGTGGAAATGCATCCAAAGGTTTCCCCATCAGGGATAGGTTTTTCTGAATTGTAGTATAACTAACATGTGGTAGACTTGTATTTATTTTCTTTGCTGCTGCATAGAGAAAAAGGAGTATTTGTGTTTCTACGGGAGGAGGATTGTGTCCTAGTGCATCAGACTGCAAGCTGACCTCCTACTGTGCACAGGAAGTGCCCCTCCCGTTTTTCCTTTGAGAGCGGCTTGGCTTAGAGGGTTGGGAAGATGTTTCACTTCTGGCGAGGCAAAGGATGCCTTTCTTGACAGCAGCTAGAGGCATTCTGCCAGATGTCTTGTTCCAGTGAGCAAATTCAATCTGTTGAACTCCAGAACGATTTGTGGAAAACTGAAGAATCATTTGACTTGTGCTTTACCACCTAAATAAGCCCACGGGATTATTAGTTATCTTCAGTTCAGCTTCATCTTAAGGTAGAATGCAAGGATAATTTCTATGAGGAGCATAAAAATAGTTTTTTTAAAAGTCTCAACTATTCACAGATGTTTCTGTTTACTGTTTCATTTGTTGTTGTTTTAATCACCTGTAGGTGTGGAAAATGTAACTATCCAGCTGGATTTGGAAGCAGAATTCCATTTCACTCATCTCATAATGACTTTCAAGGTAAGAAATCCGTAACTTTCTCACAAATGACACATGAGAGTGCTGTGTAATGTCCCCTTTGGAAATGGATGTCTGATGTGTGTTGGCCTAAAGGAGAACTTAAATAATATGGCCAGGCACGGTGGCTCACGCCTGTAATCCCAGCACTTTGGGAGGCCGAGGCGGATGGATCACGAGGTCAAATAATACTGTTGCCATAAATTGAGGTAATTGAGCAGTTTTTAAACATGAGCATGAATAACTGCATTTAACAAATACTCTCTCTTCATGACAATAAGTAGAAAGAGCCTCTCTTCTAAGGTAATTCAACTGTAAACTTTTAATTAGGTATCTTTTTATTTCCCCATAGAGCAAGGCAGTGTTGACTCTCTCCCAAACCACAGTGAACATCTGGAGAGTAAATCCCTGGTCCCTTGTGTTTATGTTTTAATACTGAGTTTGGTAACTGGAAAGGAAGTATATTCTCTTTGGTTTTCAAAGTTTTGCAAAATTTGTGGGAACAGTTTTACAGTTCCTTAAGAAATGTGTAATGCCTTCTTAAATGCGGATTTTCTCATCATTTTTCTTTGAGAGATGTAAAATGACTCCAGAACTAGGGAATGTCTCTGTACAAAGTCCCTTTGTTTCTTCTTAAGCAGCTGCCTGGAAATGACAGCCTTCACATGGCTTAAAGTACACACTGGCGCACAGAAAACCCATAATTTACTTATTGCTTCTCAGATTAAAATCACTTTTGAATAGTTTTCAGTTGGAGTTGGAACCTTATCTACACCCTCTCAGGGTAGGAAAAGGTGCCAAGGATAGATTTACCATATGGGCAGGTAGCCATGAAAGTCTCTCTGTCTTTGCCACCAAAGCTGGGAGGCTAAGGAGCTAGGGTGGGCGTGGGAGTCAGAATGAACTAGGAGGGACGTTGTGCTGCACTTCCCAGGCCCGAGCCTTCATCCCCTTACCCGTTCCCCAGCAGCCTCCTGTTCCTGCTGGGGCTAGAAGGTTGGCACTGTGAGTGCAGTACCTGATAATTGAGAGTGGTGGGGAAGGTTTCATTAAATAAATCGTCAGCTACTCCTTGTCACCAACCGCTTGTGCCTTCATTGACCACACAGTCAATATGGTGATTAAACTGATGCTCATCAGCATATAAGGGTGTTGTCTTTGTTATGTGACACCTAAACATACTCAAAATCATCTTTATTAATGTTCATGATCCTATCTTTTCCTTTGCAGAGGGCATCTGTTCACATACATGAATAATTCTGAGTTCATCTAGATCCGAAAGTCCTTTGGGCACATGTATTGTACATGAATACTCATTTAGGTGAATACAGTGGATCAAAGATGAATGTACCCACGTAGGCACAGAAGCTGAAACAGCGGGGCCGATGACTGAACTGAGACACGCAGAATGGCTACAAGTTGGGGCTGGGTGCAGTGGCTTATGCCTGTAATGCCAACACTTTGGGAGGCCAAGGCGGGTAAATCACTTGAGGTCAAGAGTTCAAGACCAGCCTGGGCAACATGGTGAAACCCCATTTCTGCTAAAAATACAAAAATCAGCCAGGCGTGGTGGCTCGCACCTATAGTCCCAGCTACTTGGGAGGCTGAGGCTGGATAATCGTTTGAACCCTGCAGGCAGAGGTTGCAGTGAGCCGAGATCATGCTGCTACACTCCAGCCTGGGCGACGGAGCGAGACCCTGTCTCGAAATAAAGAATAGGTACAAGTTATCACACTGGTTTTTGAGAAAACAACTCATCCTTTGGGTCCTACCTCCTGTGAGAAAAGCAACATCTATGGGGTTGGGTAGATGGGGTGTGAATCTCTGTCTGCCCCTTGTTGGCATGTGTGGGCTGTGACTTCCTCATTGGTAAATGGGAAGAGGACTAATACCTACATCTTAAGACATAGGGCAGAATGGTGATGTTCTCCTGTTGCCCTGCTTTTTGTTTGTTTGTTTTAATACTGAGGCTCGCTCTATTTGTTGCCCACACTGGAGTGTAGTGGAACAATCTCAGCTCACTGCAACCTCTGCCTCCTGGGTTTGAGTAATTCTCCTGCCTTAGCCTCCCAAGTAGCTGGGACTATAGGTGCATGCCACCACACCTGGCTAATTTTTGTATTTTTGGTAGAGATGGGGTTTTACCATGTGGGCCAGGCTGATCTCAAACTCCTGACCTCGAGCAATCCACCCGCCTTGGCCTCCCAAAGTGCTAGGATTACAGGCATGACCCACCATGCCTGGTGTGCTCCCTTCTGTTCTGGGAATTGGGATAATCTTGCTGCCCTGGCATTTAGTGGGAACTTGAAAGTTTTCATAAATGCAGATGCTTGACATACAGTAATTGCTCTACAAATGTTTATTGAATAAATGAATAAGGGGATAAATGAATTCAAACATCTTCTGTTTGTAAGAAATTGCCCTACTTTAAGCCGTATGAGAAATTGTAAAGACAGTGTAGTGACTGCCCTCCAGGAGCTTCCAGTCTTCCTGGAAAGAAAGATATGCTTGCAAATAACTTACATTACATGACGGAATGTGCCAGTTACTACAGCAGAAGTTCCAACAATGTATGTTAGCATGGAGGAGGGTGAGATTCATTCTAGCCTGCAAGAAAGGAGAAACCTGGGACTGGGACTGCTCTTGACCTGGGCCAGGAAGGGAGAGCAGGATGTCAGTGGGAGGAGATGGAAGAAAGGTCATTCATGGCCAGAGGGAAACAGTCTGAGAGCAAGGCACTGGTGGTGGGGTGGGGAGGCAGGGATTGCTCAGCAGGTGCTATGCAGAGTTGCCTCCAGTTTGGGGTAGTGAGAGAAGGAAAGGAAAGGAAAAGTAGAGAAGCAGACTAGCCGCAAAGGATGTTGACTCCTTGCTAGGGAGTGTGAACTTTATAAGAAATAGGGAGCCATTACAGCTGATAATCTTAGAAATGCTTTTAGGTTTTTTGTGTGGGGGTTGGGGGATGGAGTTTTGCTCTCTCTGCCCAGGCTGGAGTGGAGTGGAGTGGCACGATCTCAGCTCATTGCAACCTTGGCTTCCCGGGTTCAAGGGATTCTCTTGCCTCAGCCTCCTAAGTAGCTGGGATTATAGGCATGCGCCACCACACCTGGCTAATTTTATATTTTTTAGTAGACGGGGTTGGGGTTTCACCATGTTAGGCTGGTCTCGAACTCCTGACCTCAAGTGGTCCACCTCCCTTGGCCTCCCAAAGTGCTGGGATTACAGGTGTGAGCCACTGCACCCAGCCTCTTTTAGTATTTTTAATAAGAAATGAATGATCATTTCTTGCCAAAATTTGCTACTATGAGGTGATTGGGATAATTCTGTTGCAAAAACATTAACAGTTAGTATGACTTTTTTTTTTTTTCTGCATGCTTCTAGTAAGTAACTGCGGCTATCATGTTAATTTTTATTTTATTTTTGTTTATGTCAGTTCTAAAGATCCAGATTTCTGAACTTAAAAAATTAATACCAAAAAAAAAAAAAAAAAAAAATTGGGAGCCATTGACAAGCAAACGAGACCTGTGTTTCAGGAAGGTAGCCGAAGAGGAAATACAAACCAAAGCCTGGGATGGCAAGAATAAAGGGCACGCTGGGAGGCTCTGTTGAGATCAGCATCGAGGAAGCATTAATGGAGCGTTGGTGCTAACGCAAAACTGGCTGTGATTCTCAAGTAGGAGGGAGCTTCTTCCTGCAACCTAGGAGTCCTGTAAGAACATCTTTGAAAGCTTTTTCAAATCCCATGTGTCTACCCAGTGCCATACTCTGATACTCTCTGCTGTTACTGCCGTTGAGGATCATTGCCAAGAGGAGGAACCCCTCTTCTCTAAGGGCAGTCCTTTGGATCCTTTAAAATCAAAAGCTGAACCATTAAGTGGAGAAAGAGTAAAAGCAGAACGGTAGGAAAGGGCTGAATCAAGAATTACTTAGGGCTGCTCTACATATGGAGTAGTCATTCTTTTCTTCCGTTGCTTTCTTAATAACTTGCTTTTACTTAAAAGAAAATTACT
>PVKV010011008.1:51205-72878 GCA_004027835.1 Alouatta palliata
AAAAAAAAAAAAAAAAAAAAAAAAAAAAATTACTTAGAAGGTCAAGTGAAATAACTAGGAAGATGGTGAAGCCACTAACAATGAAATCTGAAAGAGAAGCGAGGTCTTTTTTTTTCCCCAAGTTTGCCATAGAGATGGCGAATTGTTAAGTGGATTTAGACTAGCAAAAGCTCATTTAGCGTATGTTTTTCTATATAGCTAGATGTTTCAAAACTCGTAACTCTTGACCGGGCATGGTGGCTCATGCCTGTAATCTCTCAACCCTTGAGGGGGTGAGGTGGGAAGATCACTTGAGCTTCAGGAGTTCAAGACCAGCCTGGGCAGCATTGTTAGAACCCTGTCTCTACAAAAAACGAGAAAATTAGCTAGGGATGATGGCATATGCCTGTAGTGCCAGCTACTCAAGAGGCTGAGGTTGGTGGATTGCTTGGATCCAGGAAGCCAATGCTGTGGTGAACTATGATTGAGCTACTGCACTCCAGCCTGGGCAACAGCAAGACCTTGTCTCAAAAGACACAAAAAACTCATAGCTCTTTTGTTTGTTATAAATTCGGAGAACTGTGCAGCAACAACAGGCCTGAGAAGGTTGATGACTAAGCAGAGAGCATGGGAAGGATTCTATTCTTTAGGTAAAATGTATCATTCTGGTTTCCAGCACTTCTCAACTCCGCAGGAAATTGGATGACTCCAATGGTCCTTTGGGACTTAAAAGTTTCCAGAAGAGAGAAGGAAGCACAGCCAGAAAAGGCTTTCACGCTTTTTCTCTCTGTGCCCTTTTGACACAGAGAAGTCAGACTAGACCTTCCCTCTCAGCCTCTCCCCAAGCCTCCTAGCCGGGAGCCCACGCTCATGGGGACTTCGCTATAGTACGTGGCATACATGGTTCAGTTGGTCCTTAGGGATTTTTCTCTCTTAGTTTAAAATTCTTAGGCTAATACTCTCTTGAGTTGAATCGGTGTCTTTTCTTATATTCCTAAAAGATCTGAGCAGCTAGTGAGTGAGTCAAAGAATCTGTCAAAATGTTACCGTCTATTTTCTTATCCTTGACATCTTTTATCGGAGAAGCCCAGCAGGATTATTAAGGGGGGCTAAAGGAAGTCTAAGCGTGTGTCTAGTTTTCACCATTAACTCTCGCCCAAATTTCTGTCAAGTACTGGTTTTGATGCAGAAGTAAGTGTCTTTATTTAGGTTCTGTTTTCTAGGTCAGGTGAACATTCCTCTGGTCTTCTCCCCTTGTAATCTGACTTCAATTCCCAAAATGCATCACTGTGTTGGTCAGTGTCAGAGCCTTTGCCTGTTTGCCTATTTTCAGTGCTCATTCCGCTTCATCTTTTACTTGCAGTTGACGCTGTTGACCACACTCTCCTAAATCTCCCTCCTGCCTTGGTTTCAGAAGACTGCCTTTTTTCTCTTTCCTCCCCGACCCCCATTTTTCAGTCTTCTCCTATGCCTTTAACCAGAGAGGGAGAAAGATAGGCCTGGATTTGAATCTAAGCTCTGCCTATAACTAGCAAGTCAATGTCTCCAAGCCTCAGTTTCCTCATTTGTCAGACTAATGTGTTGTGAGGGTACGGTGGTTTCCTAGGGATGCCATCACAAAGTGCCACAGGACTGGGTGGCTCACACAACAGAAATGCGTATTCTCACAGTTCTGTAGGCTAGGAATTTCAGGGTCAGGTGTTGGCAGGGCTGGTTTCTGCTGAGGCCCCTCCCCTTGGTTTGGGATGACTGTCTTCTCCCAGTGTCCTCACATGGCCTTCCCTCTGTGCATGTGTGTTTCCTAATCTCTTCTTACCAGAACAGCAGTCATAGGATGGTTAGAGCCCACCCTCATGAGCTTATTTAACCTTAATTACCTCTTTAAAGAGCCCATCTTCACATATAGTGACCTTCTGAAGTATGGAGTTAGGTCTTTAACAATTTTACAGAAACACAAACCAGCTTAAATGATAGTGTTACAGTAAATGATGAATGTTAGTGGCACCACTCTGTTTTCCTTGTCTACCCCCTGGTTGGTACATTTTTTTGGAGCACAGACTTAGTCTCTCTCTATCTTGGCCATTCCTTTTTTCTTTTCTTTTTGAGACATCATATACTTGGAGGTTTCAAATATGTGTGTGCAGTGACTCCCAAATTTATGTTTCAAGCTCCATTCTTGCCACTGAATGCCAGACCACTTTTTCCAAGTGTCTGATGAGTATCTCCACGTGGACGTCATACGTGTGACTGATGAGCCCACAACCTGATGCTTTCATGCCTCTACCATATTCTTGTCATTGGCAACCCATCTGCCTCGCTACCCAAGTTCAGATGCCTGCATTTCTTTCCTCACCCTGCCTTTTCCACTGCAATCTACTTGATCACCAAGTGTAATTCAATATAGTCTTCTTCACTAAGTTTTCGGTAGTCAGTTCCATCCCTTTCTATCTACATTGTAATTTCTCAAGTTGAAAGCTTCATCTTTTTTCTTTCTCTTGGTTTCCTTGTGTTTTGTATTGTCCATGTTCAGGAACTCTACCATGAAAGTTATTTTTCTACAGTGCAATATGATCATTTCATTTATTCACTTAAACTTTTTAGCTTTCCCTTTTCATTGCAAAAAGATAAGTCCCCTAGCATGGTAACTCCTCCTTACCCTGCCCCAACTAATCTCTTCTGCCATGTGCAGGCACCTCCACCCACTGCCTGGAAAAAACCTTGTTGCCCTTTTAAGATCCAATTTAGGCTGGGTGTGGTGGCTCACACTTGTAACCCCAGCACCTTGGGAGGCTGAGAGAGGGTGGATCACCTGAGATCAGGAGTTCGAAACCAACCTGGCCAATATGGTGAAACTCCATCTCTACTAAAAATACAAAAATTAGCAGGGTGTGGTGGTGCACACCTGTAACCCCAGCGACTTGGGAGGCTGAGGCAGAAGAATCGCTTGAACCCAAGAGGCAGAGATTGCATTGAGCTGAGATTGCACCACTGCACTCCACTTTGGTTGAAAGAGCAAAACTCTATCTCAAAAAAAAAAAAAAAAAAAAAAAGATTTTGATGCCTTCTTTTCTGTAAAGTATTCCTACTTTTTTTTTTTTTTTTGGCAGCAAAATATACATAACAAAGTTTATCATTTTAACCATTTTTAAGTGTATAATTCAGTGGTGTTAGGTATATTCATAATGTTGAGCATCATTAAGATTATTTCCAGAACTTTTTCATCACCCCAAACAGAAATTCTGTGGCCATTGCCCCTCTGCCCAGCCACTGGTAACTTTGAATCCACTTTCTATCTGTGCCCACTTAATCAATTCTAGATATTTCATACAAATGGAATCATGATATTTGTCCTTTTGTGTGGCTTCACTTATTCCAGGGTTCATCCCTGTTGTAACATGCATTTTGGCATTTCATTCCTTTTTATGGCTGAGTAATATTTCACAGTATGTATATACCACATTTTGTTTATCTTCATCAGTTGATGGATACATGGGTTGTTTCCACCTTCTGGCTATTGTGAATAATACTGCTGTGATGAACGTTCATGTACAAGTATCTGTTTGAGTTCTGTTTTTAGTTCTTCGGGGTATATACCTAATAATGGAGTTGCTGGATTCTTCAGCTTCCTGAGTTATTAACTTCTTCCTCTTGTTTTTCCAAAGCACACTGCATGTGACCCTTCTATAGTGTTTGACATAGCATATTGCAAATGATATGGCATAGCATATTGCTACAGGTACCTATAGCTGTACCTCATTTGACTGTGTGTAGCATATTGACAGCATATAGGCCACTGGCTGGTACTAAGGAGGTAGTCATACATTTATTGAATGACTAAATGAACGAATGAAGGAACAAGCGTGCAAGGTTGCCACTCATTTTACAGTGGACATGGTGTTTGCTATTTAGGCCTGTGTATAATCAGCCTCTAAAGAGAAGCAGTTAGTTACCCAGTAGGGTGGAGAAAAGTGCACATTTTAGAGACTAGACACTTTCCTTGTAAGAAGAGTCTCCACAGAGCAGCTTGAATTGTTTGAAATCCAGCCACAGTTGGAAATACAAACCACCTGCAGTCCGGGTTTGTGGCACGCAGTGGAGTGACATTTTTACCTGAGATTTAAAAAAAAAAAAAAAAATACAGACTATCAGTAAAAAACATCAAATGAGATTTTTGCTCCTGCCTTTAGACATTCCGTCCAGCTGCTATGCTGATTGAACGATCGTCCGACTTTGGGAAGACCTGGGGTGTGTATAGATACTTCGCCTATGACTGTGAGGCCTCGTTTCCAGGCATTTCAACTGGCCCCATGAAAAAAGTCGATGACATAATTTGTGATTCCCGATATTCTGACATTGAACCCTCAACTGAAGGAGAGGTTTGTTTGCTTCTCTGTTTTACATTCTACTTGCAAATCTACTTTTTGATTATTGCAAAAATACCAATTACTCTTGTTTCCATTTTTAGGTGATATTTCGTGTTTTAGATCCTGCTTTCAAAATAGAAGATCCATATAGCCCAAGGATACAGAGTAAGTTCATTTCCAAATAAAAAGTTTGTTTTGTTTTTTTGAGACGGAGTTTCGCTCTTGTTGACTGGGCTGGAGTGCAGTGGCGCGATCTCGACTAACCACAGTCTCTGCCTCCCAGGTTCAAGCGATTCTCCTGCCTCACCCTCCTGAGTAGCTGGGATTACAGGCATGCACCACTACACCCGGCTAATTTTGTATTTTTAGTAGAGACGGGGTTTCTCCATGATGGTTGGTCTGGTCTCAAACTCCCAATTCCAGGTGATCCACCCACCTCAGCCTCCCAAAGTGCTGAGATTACAGGCATGAGCCACTGCACCTGGCCCAAATAAAAGTTTTTTGTTTTTTAGGTTTTTTTTTTTAGATGGAGTCCCACTCTGTCACCCAGACTGGAGTGCAGTGGCACAATCTCAGCTCACTGCAACCTCCACCTCCTAGGTTCAAACGATTCTCCTGCCTCAGCCTCCTGAGCAGCTGGGACAACAGGTGCATGCCTGTTAACCACACTCGGCTAATTTTTTTATTTTTATTTTTAATAGAGACAGGGTTTCACCACATTGGCCAGGTTGGTCTCAAACGCCTGACCTTGTGATCCACCTGCCTTAGCCTCCCAAAGTGCTAGGATTATAGATGTGAGCTATCGTGCCTGGCCTGCAAATTTTTTTATTTTTTTTGGTGGTGGTTGTTGTTTTTGAGACAGAGTTTCACTGTTACTGCCTAGGCTGGAGTACAGTGGCACAGTCTCGGCTCACTGCAATCTCTGCTCCTGGGTTCAAGCAATTGTCCTGCCTCAGCCTCCCAAGTAGCTGGGATTACAGGTGCCTGCCACTACGCCCAGCTAGTTCTTTGTATTTTTAGTAGAGGTGGGGTTTCGCCATGTTGGCCAGGCTGGTCTTGAACTCCTGACCTCAGGTGATTTACCTGTCTGGGCCTCCCAAAGTGCTGGGATTACAGGTGTGAGCTACCATGCCCAGCCCAAATCAAAGTTTTGATGGTAAACAGCAACCATGGAATAAGTCTGACTTGGAATCTTAATATTCAGTGCTAAATCTACCTTCTTGATTTTCCTTCTTTCTCTGCATTACCTGACCAGAGGGTGCTGAAATTAGCAATAATTACTCTTCACTGATAGGGATACATTTACATCTGATATAAGATTTATAAGTTATCAAGTAATTATGTTGATCATAATACCTTATTTTATTGCTCAGTATATTAATTAGGGCATATGTTTGGCTTTTGTATCAAATTGTCCCCCCAAATGTAGTTGTTCAAACAAGGTGAAAGCTTCTTTCTCTCTTATGAAACCCACCAAAAGGTTTTCTACAGAAGAAATGTAGCACAACTGCCATAATTAAGCTTACCAGATGAAATACAGGATGATGCCTAGTTACATTTGCAGATAAATAATTCTTTTTAGTGCAACTATATCCCATATAATATTTGTGACTAGTACAAATGTGTCCCATGCAATATTTGTGGTTGGTATAACTATGTCCCGTGTGATATTTGGGACATACTTTATGCTAAAAAATGATTGTTTATTTGCAATTTGAATTTAACTGAGTGTCCTTTACATTAACTTGTTAAATCTGGCAACCCTACTTATAAGGCCACCCATGTTTCCAGGTTTATTCACATGGTTAGAGTTAGACTGCCACCACCGTGTCCTCATCTTAACTTGGGAGAAGAGGAAGATGAGGCAAGCAAATTCCATTTGAAGATGAGATGTGGCCAGGCGTGGAGGCTTACTCCTGTAATTCCAGCACTTTGGGAGGCTGAGGCGGGCAGCTCACTTGCAGTCAGGAGTTTAAGACTAGGCTGGCCAACATGGTGAAACCCCGTCTCTACTAAAAATACAAAAATGAGCTGGGCATGGTGGGGTGCGCCTATAATCCCAGCTACTCAGGAGGCTGAGGCACAAGAATCTCTTCAACCCAGGAGGTGGAGGTTGCAGTGAGCCGAGATTGTGCCACTGCACGATCAACAGAACAAGACTCTGTGTCACCAAAAAAATAAAAGTAAAAGGAGACATAGAAGTTGCACACGTCACTTCTGCTTACATCTCATTGGCCAGAATTAGTCACATGGCTGTACTGTAGGAGACGCTGGGAAACATCTCTAGGTAGTCACGTGCTCTGCTAACAGTCTTGGATAGGGCTTTTACTGTCCAAGGAAGAAGGGAAGAAAGAATACTCAAGAGAAATTAGAAGTCTGCCATGCTCAATATACTTAGTAATATGAGGGTTGCATTTCCTTTTAGCAGAAGCATAAGCTGAGGCTTAGAGGGTTGGATGTTACTACGTAAGGTGATATGGCAATTAAATGGCAGTCAGGTCTTGAATCCATTTGTTACGGTGCTCAGTTCAGAGCTCTTTCCCACGTTCAACAACTGCTCTTATTACACCATTACGTTTTAATCTTCTTGGGAGGCATGTATGGTAATTAAAAGAATGGGCTGGCCTGGTGTAGTGGCTCACACCTGTAATCCCAGCACTTTGGGAGGCCGAGGCGGGCGGATCATAAGCTCAGGAGTTCAAGACCAGCCTGACCAACATGATGAAACCCCGTCTCTACTAAAAATACAAAAATTTGCCAGGCGTGGTGGCACACGCTTGTAATCCCAGCTTCTCAGGAGGCTGAGGCAGGAGAATCTCTTGAACCCAGGAGGTGGAGGTAGTAGTAAGCCAAGATCATGCCATTGCACTCCAGCCTGGGTGACAGAGTGAGACTCTGTCTCAAAAAAAAAAAAAAAAAAAAAAAAAAAAAAAATAGGCTTTGGAGTCACACAGACCTGGATTTAAATGTGTTCATAAATCATAAATGTGTTCAGTAAATCAAAGCTGTGGCTACAGTTGTTGCTGTTGATATTGCTGTTGCCATCAGCTGTGGTTTGGGTTTTGCACGGGACTAGTCCCAAATGTCAGAATGAAAGGTGAGACTACCTCTCCTGCTACTGAGGTGCAACCGGTTGAGTAGAGGTGAGGCTGATTCTTGCTGATCTTTCCCAGCTGCACAAGGCCCTATTTTTAACCAAGGCCCCAAGGAACTTCCAAGCTTGAAGCATGGAAGAGTAGAATGGAAGAAGTCCAGGGAATATTGCCAGAAAAATGCTGCTTCCCCATCTAAATTAATTTTACATGTGGCCCAGGCTGTCTCTGTTCTGTAATTTACTCATTCATTCTGTTGTAAAGCAAATATTTAATAGATGTGTCCAGCTCTGCACCAATTTTTGAGTGAGCCGTGAGGCCTTTCCTCCATGTCTCAGAATGCAGTTGTGAAAAATGTCCACATGGGCTCTGGGACAGACACCCGCTGAGTCTTTAAAAGGATTTACCATCTGCTCCCTTTTAGGTGAAATCTATGGGACTTGGGGGATGTATTGTCTTTATAATTTTGATTCTTTTGTCTTTTGTTGTTAAATGGCATCAGAAAATCTTTTTCTGTGTGATGGCAGCATGCATGTTAGCTGATCAGGCTTCTGTTTTACTTTGTAATCAAAGGATCAATATCTCTTTAGTTGTCTCTATTGTTGAGACCTCTGAGACTCACTTCAAAAGTGATTTAGCTCTTAGAATAGCAGTCAAGAGGAGGCTCGCTTGTTAAATAGGGCGGGAGGGGTCGGGGACCATATTTGCTCTACTGAGGGTTTCCACAAAGGTCAGTTCAAGGGTTTCTAAATACTTCAGCTGCTCTTCAAGTTTGTTGTTTAGTCTCTCGTCAATAGGCGCTTGTGCTCATTTTGTGCAGGAGGAAATGTTGGCATTCATAACTGCCATTCAGCTGGGGAGTACCACGGTTTCTCTGTTTGGTTTTTGATTTTTACAAAGAACCTAAGTTTAACACATGGATTTTCCCTTTCTACCCACAGCCATTTCTATAGCTTCATTGTAAGCTATGCGTATATCAAAAGCATTTGAAATTGTATCTGGGCTTTGTAAGTATCTGATGCACTGGGCTACTACCCTGTTGCCTTATGTTATAAATTATAAGAATGCATAGACATAAATGACAGTAAAGAGCCATTTCAGGCTACAGAGCCTGAGAGTGCAGATGGAGGAATCAATCTCCGGGGATCCAGTTCAGCCTGAACAATTTAGTAACTCATGAAAACCCTGTGGAGAAGGTTGAATGGCTCTTGGTTTGTCTAGTTACTATTGAATGTGATAGGTAGCCCAGCTTTTATAAGAAGCATAAGTCTGCAGACCTAGGAAGAAAAGGGAAAGATAAAATTGATTTACAAGTAGGCCAGGCGTGGTGGCTCACACCTGTAATCCCAGCACTTCAGGAGGCTGAGGCAGGCGCATCACAAGATCAGGAGATCGAGACCATCCTGGTTAACACAGTGAAACCCTATCTCTACTAAAAATGCAAAAATTAGCTGGGTATGGTGATACATGCCTGTGGTCTCAGCTACATGGGAGGCCGAGGCAGGAGAATCACTTGAACCCGAGAGGTGAAGGTTGCAGTGAGCCGAGCTTGCACCACTGCACTCCAGCCTGGGTGACAGAGTGACAATCCATCTTAAAAAAAAAAAAAATTGATTTACAAGTACACTTGTATTTGAGAAAAAATAATTTGCCCCACATCCTAACGCTAAGCTTCTTTATGTTTATGTCACTGTATAATATTGAAAACTGTGGAAACGCTTTATAAAACTGGGATGAAAAAGTTGTGCACCAAACTGTTGCTTAAAAACTTGAGATATTCTCTCCTTGGCTTGTAGTTATACTATAGCGTTAACACTATTTTGGTAACTTGGATATCATTTAAGTGGTGGGAAATTTCAAATAGTATTTTCCCTTCCAAAAATAGAAACAAAAATATTTCTAACTAATAATAACAATGAGAATTGGAGTGCTTTGGTAAATCTTTTCCCACCTGAATGGAATTTTCTGATGTTGAGACTGACACTAATTGCTGTGGGAAGCAGATGGCATTGTGCTACTTCAGATTACTGTCTGCCTGCGGATTCCAGCAGTCATGTAGCTGTATTCTTTTTTTTTTTTTTTTTTTTTTTTTTTAAGATGGAGTATAGCTCTCTTGTCCAGGCTGGAGTTCAGTGGCATGATCTTGGCTCACTACGACCTCTGCTTCCCTGGTTCAAGCGATTCTCCTCCCTCAACCTCCGCAGTAATCGGGATTATAGGGCAGCTGCCTTCTTATAATTTCTCCACTTTCACACTTCTTCCTGAACCACTGTTCTGCAAACAGACCCATCAAAAGAATAGACACTCTTTTTTTGTTGTTGTTGAAGTGATTCTCCTGCCTCAACCTTTCGAGTAACTGGGATTACAAACACCCGCCACCATGCCTGGCTAATTTTTGTATTTTTGTAGAGATGGGATTTTACCATGTTGGCCAGGCTGGTGTTGAACTCCTGACCTCAAGTGATCCACCTGCCTTGGCCTCCAAAAGTGCCAGGATTGTAGGCATGAGCCACCACACCCGGCTGACACTCTTCTTAAACTGATGAGAAGGTGATAACCTTTCCTTTTTCCAGGTACTGTCATATTATGTTAGGCTTCACTGTTGGAGTCATCTAGATCATACAAGCGGGGAAACTTAAGCTATTTTCATGTATCACACGCCTTTCTCTAAAAAGAAATGATGTAAAAAAAAAAATTCTTGCTTGTCTGATGAAACTTTTCATCTTCTTGGTTGACCTTCACAGATCTATTAAAAATTACCAACTTGAGAATCAAGTTTGTGAAACTGCATACTTTGGGAGACAACCTTCTGGATTCCAGAATGGAAATCAGAGAAAAGTACTATTATGCAGTTTATGATATGGTGGTTCGAGGGAATTGCTTCTGCTATGGGCATGCCAGCGAATGTGCCCCTGTGGATGGATTCAGTGAAGAGGTGGAAGGAATGGTATGTAAGCCCACTGTGCACCTTTCTCCTTTATATGGCTGGTTCTAAAATGCAAAGTGAAGCTAGTCTTACCGTAAGCCTTTTACATTTTCCAGGGGTTTTAGTTTTACAGAGTTACATTTAGCCCTTTGCACCATACAGGCGCTTGATGGTTGACTTTCTCTTTGAAGAGTTTCTTGGACAGGGAGAATGTACAGACTGCTCATTTCATAGATGATGAATTTTTGGAATTTGTTGCTTCAGGCTGTTGCTAAAGTCGATGTTTTAGTCAACAAGGATTAAAAAGTTGTCTAAATAACAATCGAGTCTCCCTTTACATTAGAAAAGATTAAAAACTGCAATTATGCTAGAAGGCATAAATTGATCTCAGCCCAAAGAAACTGATTGTGGGTGTGTGTGTGTGTGTGTGTGTGTGTGTGGTTTTTTTTGAGACAGTCTCACTCTGCCACCTAGGCTGTAGTGCAGTGGTGTGATTTCGGCTCACTGCAACCTGCCTCCTGAATTCAAGCAACTCTCATGCCTCAGCCTCCCAAGTGTCTGGGACTACAGGCCTACACCACCATGCCCAGCTAATTTTTGTATTTTAAGTAGAGATGGAGTTTTACCATGTTGGCCAGGCTGATCTCGAACTCCTGACCTCAAGTGATCCGCACACCTCAGCCTTCCAAAGTGCTGGGATTACAGGCGTGAGCCACTGCGCTTGGCCAAAACTGGAAAAATTTAACCCACACCCATGGGGTATCATTTTAGGGATCAAATGGAGTTGGTGTCTATCTTTTCCTCCTAATTTCATTCTTTTCCCACTTTTCTGCCACATTTGCAGCGTATGTACGTTTTGAGATTTGGGCGATTTGCCAAATGGATAGATGTGTTTAAAGTATTCTGCTAGTTTCTAAGATAATTCTTACAGACCTAGAGTATTTTAAAGCCAGCTAAGTCTTATGAGATCACCTAGACCAATTACTCATAATAGAAGAGACCAAAGATTAAGTAATTTACTAGAGAGCCGTAAGCAAATGAGCAGCAGGTGGTGGACCAAGCCTCGCTCTCCTGACTCTGCTCTGGGGTTCCTTCCACTAAGGCGTGCCCCCCCCCCATGAAGGCTGTGCCTTGCTTATGTGTTGTTGCATTTTCAAAGATTGTTAGTCCTTTTCAGAGAAGGTGCAGGATTGAGGCATTCAGCCCTTTAAAAACTTCTGTCTTCCCTTTACTCCAATTAGAACTTTTGTTGCATAACAGAAGTTGAATTTTTGACAGAACCTAAAGGGGAAGGAGGTATTTCTCTAATCTTATCGGTCCATCTTTCAGAGAAAGCTATGTAGATTGCATTCCCTTTACAGCATAACAAATCAGCTGTGTAGCTCATGTCCTGTGACTTTCATGGATCTCACAGTATGTGCTGTTTATTCAGACACAGTAGGGTCCTTGGTATGTGCTTTGGAACTGGTTTTCAGTTTAGATAAAACCACCTGGTAATAACAGGACTTGAGTCTTCTGCTCACTGCATTCCCACCAAGGTGGGTTCAGGAGGGACCTGTCTGTCCTGTTCTTGAATTCCATTCTGTAGAAACTCTGGTTAAGGTGAAATGCTCATATACATGCATATTTAGTGGACCAAAAGGCCATAATTCATTTATCATTTATATGCCTCAAGGGTGGTAAGTGTGCCTTACAGTGACACAAGGTAAAATAATATATCATGGGCCCTTCATCAAGCAAATTATTATGTATCTCTTTTGAGATTTTGTATTTCCTTACATAAAAGTAAATGTAAATATGATAAGTTATTAATTTTAAAAATATTACTGTCATTGAAAGAAAAATTTAAGTGCTATGCCTGAAGTAAAAAAAAAAAAAAAAAAAAAAAAGTTAACAAAAACCTTTTAAAAGAAACGGTTATCTTAGCTTAATGGTAAATCGTGCAGTAATGTAAATTGATTTCCAGGTGGTCTGTATGCATTTAGTTCTATATTATAACTTTTGTAGATTTCTGTTACAATAGGTTTTTTAAAAAAACCTCTTAACCAATTTTTTTTTTAAATCTTATGTAACTAATTTGGTTCATCTGCGTTCTTTGCATAGATAATAAAATATTTCTCATGCATTTACTATGTGATAGGAGTCATTCTACAGATGGGGCATGTAGCTGTCACCAAGACAGGCAGAACTCATTGGAGGGAGGGAGAACATTAAAACAACCCTTCTCTGTGGTGAGCTAGAGATGAGTATGAACAAGGGTTTTAAACTTGGAACTGATTATGGGGCGATGTGACTATTCATGCATCTCTTCGTTTACTCTCTCCTGTTTTTATGACTTTGAAGGTTCATGGACACTGCATGTGCAGGCATAACACCAAGGGCTTAAACTGTGAGCTGTGCATGGATTTCCACCATGATTTACCTTGGAGACCCGCTGAAGGCCGAAACAGCAACGCCTGTAAAAGTAAGTCTCTGTCGTTGAAGGGGCTTTTTAAATCCACTCAGGCTCTAGTATCCATTTCCTAATTAGAGGTCCTATAACAGTGTACTGTTTTGCAGAGGGAAGAAAAGTTACTGTGTTTTTTCCGGCGTCACCCTGATACTCCTAGACAACCAACAATATCCCTTCAGTTAACTTAATAAATTAGTATTTGCTGAGCAGGCGCTATGTGTTTGGCACTGACCTGAGTAGGTTGGCAGCTACAGTAGAATACTAAGGTACTGTCCTTGACATTGTACCTGTTTTTTTTTGGAGACGGAGTCTCGCTCTGTTGCCTAGGCTAGAACACTGGAACACAGTGGCATGGTCAGCCCATTGCATTCTCCACCTTCCAGGTTCAAGAGATGCTCCTGGAGTAGCTGAGATTACGGGTGTGCACCACCATGCCTGGCTAATTTTTTTTTTTTTTTTTTTTTGTATTTTTAGTAGAGATGGGGTTTCACTGTGTTGGTCAGGCTGATCTCGAACTTCTGACCTCAAATGATCCAACCGCCTCGGCCTCCCAAATTACTGGGATTACAGGCATGAGCCACTGTGCCAGGCCTTCGTTTGTACCTGTTTTTAAGGCAAGATGACCATGAGAGAAAACAAAAGAAAAATATGGTGTGGTAGCTGATGAAAGTCTAAGAGATACGAAGTAGCGTTTTCGCACTGCTTTCTGTGCCAGCCCAGCTTCTGGCATACCTCCCTCCATCCATCCCAGGGGTTTTCTCTGGGTGGAGAAGTAGCCGGAAACACCACTGCCCCTCCTCACTCCACACACAGCGATTGTGATACGTGTCCTCCCCTTGAAGAGCAACTCTGCCTCTGCCCCCACTGAGAAGGACTATTCTAGAAGTTCAGAAACCAGTGAAAGCTAGAGTGGTCAAGGCTTTGTTCTTAGGTAAAACCCAGATGGCCCTTGATGGATACTTAATTTGGATTAGGTTGGTAGATAGATATGTAGGTAGGTAGGAAGGAAGGAAGGAAAAAAACAAACTGGAAAGAAGGGAGCATGGTGGCTTATGCCTATAATCCCAGTACTTTGGGAAGCCGAAGCGGGTGGATCACCTGAGATCAGGAGTTTGAGACTAGCCTGACCAACATGGAGAAGTCCCGTCTCTACTAAAAATACAAAAATTATCTGGGCATAGTGGTGCATGCCTATAATCCCAGTTACTCGAGAGGCTAAGGCAAAAGAATCACTTGAACCCGAAAGGCAGAGGTTGCAGTGAACCGAGACTGGCAGTTGCACTCCAGCCTGGGTAATAAGAGCCAAACTTGGTCTAAAAAAAAAAACAAAGAAAAATGGGAAGAAAGAAGGAAGAGGAAACAAGAGGAAGGAAAAGGAAAAGAGAGAGAGGAAGGTAGGAGGGAGTTTAGATAACAACAGCATGAAGCACAAGGCCGCAAAGATGTTCTTAAAACCATCACTGAGTCCATGCTGGGAAGGATTATTCCAAGTTTAATTCAACCCATGTATGGAGAGCAGGACTCTGTTGGGCACCAAGGATGCGAGCGGACCCGACACAGTCCCTCTTCTGCAGGCTGTTGTGTTGTGGGAGAGACAGGCAAAGTGGGAGGCTGGAGTACGGAGCCCCAGGAGGGCCAGGCTGAGTCAAGCTTCCCTGTGCAAACACAAGGATGGGATTGTGAAGCCTGAGAATGAGATGATTAAAGCTGGGTGGTGCCAAGATGACTGCCGAGTGGGCTAGCAGAGGGAAGTGCTGTGCCCAAGGATGCCAGCTGCCTGCTGTTAAACTGACCTTCCATCTTACTGTGGTCTGGCCTGGTGTGGTGGTGGGAATATGGGAATACGGAAGAGGGAATCCACCCTTGAAACCTCATGGTCCTCGAAGCAGGGGGCCTGTGGACAGGCTTTCCTAGCAGCACATCACCGGGAGGATCCTTTGCTGCAGTGTCCTCCCATCCTGTCCCACCCCGAGAGGGACCAGAAGCAACTCTCAGTGGGATGGCAGCCATCCTCTCTTATGTGCTTCCAAAGGGACTTTCCCTTAGACATTGCCATTTGTCACAGCCCATTCTTTTCCACAGATGGCTGTTGATTTTATGAAATTCACATTTTTGAGGTTTCTGATCTACTTTAGGGTTTAAACAGTGTCATCGACCAGGCACGGTGGCTCACACCTGTAATCCCAGCACTTTGGGAAGCTGAGGCAGGAGGATCACAAGGTCAGGAGTTCGAGATCATCCTGGCCAAAATGATGAAACCCCATCTCTAATAAAAATACAAAAATAAGCTGGGCATCGTGGCCAGCACCTATAGTCCCAGCTACTTGGGAGACTGAGGCGTGAGAATTGTTTGAACCCCAAGGCGGAGGTTGCAGTGAACCAAGGTCACGCCATTGCACTCCAGCCTGGCAACAGAGTGAGACTCCATCTCAAAAAAAACCAAAATAATAGTATCATCAGTGGATGTGTCCTTTTTCCCCAGGAGTCAGGCTTGTTGATTGCCATTTTGTCTGAACTTAATCCCCGGTTTCCTAAGTGATCTTCCTTCCTGCCACCCCCATCTCCATTGGTCCATAGATTTAAAAGGCTTTTCTTGATGTTGTTCTTGTCATGCAGAGTGTAACTGCAATGAACATTCCAGCTCATGTCACTTCGACATGGCCGTTTACCTGGCCACAGGGAACGTGAGCGGAGGCGTGTGTGATGACTGTCAGCACAACACCATGGGGCGCAGCTGTGAGCAGTGCAAACCGTTTTACTACCAGCACCCC
This sequence comes from Alouatta palliata, assembly GCA_004027835.1. NCBI lineage: Eukaryota > Metazoa > Chordata > Mammalia > Primates > Atelidae > Alouatta > Alouatta palliata. The sequence goes on from PVKV010011008.1 coordinate 66,790, forward strand.
GAGAGGGACGTCCGAGATCCTAATTTCTGTGAACGTATGTTGGGAAATGTCACTATGCGGGACCTACTCCAGATTGCCTTCCAGACTGAATAGTCTGTATTCCCAGAGCTCATAGGATGAGCAGCAAAACTAGCACTGTTATTTTAATTGCAGTTGAAGACTCTGGGAGTGGAATTTACTTGGTAGTTGTGGTGCCTTTAGTCTACTTCTGTGAGATTTAGAGGGATGAAGGGAATATATGTATTTATACAAAGACACATTGAGTTTCCTGCTGCTTTTAACCTGGTTCTTTGCATTCTTCTCAGGATGTACATGTGACCCAGCTGGCTCTCAAAATGAGGGCATTTGTGACGGCTATACTGATTTTTCTACCGGTTTCATTGCTGGTCAGTGTCGGTGTAAATTACATGTGGAAGGAGAACGTTGTGATGTTTGCAAAGAAGGCTTCTATGATTTAAGTACTGAAGATCCGTTTGGTTGTAAATGTAAGTCTGTCTGCTAAAAAGTTTGGGAGTTCTCCTGTGTTTGGAATTCCTATTTTACTTTGTAATTCTAAAGCCAGACTATTATTTGAAACTCACATGGTCTGTGTTTTCTCCAATTCATTTTGTCTTTAATACAGCTTGTGCTTGCAATCCTCTGGGAACAATTCCTGGAGGGAATCCTTGTGATTCTGAGACGGGTCACTGCTACTGCAAACGTCTGGTGATGGGACGACATTGTGACCAGTGCCTGGTAGGTAAATCCTCATTACATGGGGTAGGTAGTTTGTAAGGATGACGTGTTTTAATAGAGAAGGCTTTCCGCCATGGTAGAGTCTACCATCACCCTCACCTGTACGTGTTAAAAGACATGAGTAGACAGTTCAGGCAATAGGAATGACTAATGGATAATTTGACAAGGTGTTCACCATCTTGTCAGAAGCGTAAGGTAAAGCCACAATAAAATACCACTTTTATAGACACAGTTAACACAAGTTTTTAAAAATGGGAATGCTTACTGTTAGTGAGGACATCATGAGGTGCTAGTACTTCTTGGCTGCTGTTGGGAATCCAGATTGGTTTGTACTTTTCTGAAAAGCATGATGGAGATATGTATCAGTAGTCTGTAGAAATGTGCATATGCTTTGACCTGGTAATCCCACTTCTGGGAATCTATTCTAATGATGTAATCAGAAAATTGGACAAAGATTTATTCACCAGAAGACTCATTTCATTTTTTTATTAATCATAGCAAAAGACTTGGAAACAAGAGTGGGAAAATATTTAAGTAAGTGTGGGGACTTCTATGCAACGCAATAACTGGTTGCCACTGAAAATGACAGTAACATCAGGAAATGCTCATGCTGCTATATTAAAAAAAAAAAAACAAACAGGATGTGAATAATATCTTGATTGTGTAGGAAAAAGAATTCATCAAGGAAAACAAAATCTGGAAGGAAATACACCAGAAAGTTCACTGTAATAATTCTGAGTAGGATAATTATGAGAGTAGCTTTCAAAAATCTGTATTTGTAATGACACTTTTATATTGCTTTTTCATTTAGAGAGGATTCACTGAGTGCAAATTATGACCATTAAATCTGTATATTTACATATAATCCTAATAAATTCTTAAAGGAAATTTCTGGAAGTCTAATTTAAATTGATGAGTCTGGTTGGGTTGTGGTGGCTCATGCTTGTAGTCCCAGTGCTTTGGGTGGCTGAGGCAGGAGGATTGCTTGAGGCCAGGAGCTTGAGACCAGCCTGGGCAACATAGCAAAACCCCATTTCTAAAAATATTTTTAAATCATAAATAAAATAGGCCAAGCACAGGGCCTTACGCCTGTAATCCCAGCACTTTGGGAGGCTGAGGCAGGTGGATCACTTGAGGTCAAGAGTTCAAGACCAGCCTGGCCAACATGGTGAAACCCTGTCTCTACTAAAATACACACACACACACACACACACACACACACACGCACATATATATATATACGCACATAAAATACACACACACACACATATATATATATACGCACACAAAAATTAGCTGGTAGTGGTGGTACATGCCGGTAATCCCAGCTACTCAGGAGGCTGAGGCAGGAAAATTGCTTGAACCCAGAAGGTAGAGGTTGCAGTGAGCCGGGATTGCACCACTGTACTCCAGACTGAGTGACAGAGCAAGACTTTGTCTCAAAAAAGTAAATAAATAAAATAAACAGAATAAATTGATGAACCTGTTTTTATATAGTCATTTTTGAGGTGCACAGAGCTACTTTTCCCTATATAGATACTGTTCCATTTCTCTTTATTTCTATCTCTAATACTCTGAAGACTTGATTTCCTCACCGCTCAGTTGTAAGAATAGTCATAGCTGTATGCTATATTTCCACATAGATAAATCCATGGAGGGCTTTCTGTATGGGATTTATGACAGACTGAACTGAGGGCAAAGTTAAAGGCCTGCCAAATACTTGCCATAATTCTCTTACAGCCAGAATCATTCTTTTGAGGAAAATTGGTATTTTCACTGCTTGCTCTTATTAGTTGTTGGATGGAGGTTATCTGTAGGGCAAAGCAGCTAGTCTGTGACCTGGCATGATCAGGTGATTGTGTACAACTCTGACTCCAGTGGCCTGCAGCTCAGGTGTCTTCATTTCAGAATACTCCTTCCTTGTGCTGGCTTTCTGCTTTCATGGTGAAAATCAGCATTTGGTGGAAGAGCCAAAACATGCTTTAACTTGTTTCTTGCTGAGTCTATTGTATAATTACAGAAACCTCCCTTTACATGTTGAATGTTTTGTTCTGCAGCCAGAGCACTGGGGCTTAAGCAATGATTTGGATGGATGTCGACCATGTGACTGTGATCTTGGGGGAGCGTTAAACAATAGGTAAGTGGAGCTCCACATATGCTCTTGTACTCAGTCCCCTGGGAAAGTTGTGACTTCTAGAAATGAGTGATGTTCAGTTGTTTCTCAAAAAGATATGCAAAGTTTTGTTTTTGTTTTTTTTTTTTTTGACATGGAGTCCCGCTCTGTAGTCCAGGCAAGAGTGCAGTGGTGCCATCTCGGCTTACTGCAACCTTCACCTCCTGGGTCCTGGTTCAAGCAATTCTTCCGCCTCAGCCTCCCAAGTAGCTGGGATTATAAGCACATGCCACTATGCCCAACTAATTGTTATATTTTTAGTAGAGACAGGGTTTCACCATGTTGGCCAGACTGTTCTCAAACTCCTGACCTCAGGATCCACTTGCCTTGGCCTTCCACAGTGCTGGGATTATAGGTGTGAGCCACCACGCCCAGCCCTGCAAAGTATTTTTTTGTATGTCTTGATGAATGTGTGTAGGTATCTCCATGGACTGGATTCCCAATGATGGAACTGCTAAGTCAAAGTACGTATGTATTTTTCATTTTAATAGAAAATGTTACGTTGTTCCAGCCATATTGAGCTGGTTTATTTTCCTATCAGTTACAAAAGTACCTTTTCCCCCATCCACAGCAGCAGTTGGTATCAACCATTTTATTTTTCAGCAATCTAAAAACATAGAAATGGACTCCTGTTTTGATATGTGTAGATAATGTTTTCATTTTCTCTTTTTTATTTTGCAACTTGCAAGCCTATTAATGAAAATTTCATAAAATAATGTTTAGCTACTTAAATATGTTACTATTCCTTGAATAAATGAAACATAAGGCTCCACCAGAGCTGTCAGAACACACGTTTGGCAAGGTGTTAAATCTGTCGGAGTTCAACCACCTTCGAGTCAAAGAGAATGTTGGTCTCTGTTCCTGGCTCAGAGTCAGAACATCTGGAACAGATAGTGTAAGTGACTGCTGAGAGAAGAGACAGATGTTTCCCTGTGGCCTTGAGTCTTCTCCGAGAGAACATGCTGAATTCATTGAGCAAGCTTCATGTACTCAAAAACGGACTTTCTTACCCAATTATTTCCCAACACCATAGTAGTCTCCCGGGAAAGAACGAGGTTTTCAGCAGCAAGAACATGTTCTGTTTGTCCTCTTTATTTGGGTTTATTCTGTTCCAGGTCATGCCATAGACTCAGTACGGCATGTAGCGTCTGAAATCCGGTGTGAATTTCTGTTCTTAGAAAACCTCCAGAGAGGAGGAAGCTAGGATAATTCCATAAAAGCAGGGAAGACAGACAGAATGCTCTCTGCTTATGGAATCACTTTTCTGACTTTGCTTTGTGACTCCCAGAACACATGTTGAATCATTTAGTAATTGATTCCTCAATTCAAAGCTGTCATCACTCCTAAAGTCTTTCTTGATGAGATGAAAGTGGCATATGCAATTGCGAAATTAGGTCATAAACTCAGGAATGTCCTATGGTCCTTAACCCTAAGTGATTTTTGTTTCTACGCTGCCTTCCACTTTTTCTCTGTTCCACACGCACTTCCTGTCTCCACCCACGCACAGGCCCTGGCTTGCCCTCTAATCTCTCCTGCAAAAATTTATAAAAACCAGAATGTGTTCATCAAGAGAGTTTAGGAGGCAAAATTAGTAAAGATTTTCCGAGCAGGTAATCATCTGATCTTTCTAGCATGATTGATGGGATGCCCTATCTTTGAGAATCATTGGGGGAGGGGGGAAAAAATAACCTTTAAAGATGCCTTCTAATCTGGTGACTCTGGAGTGTTTTATGGTGATACTTTTCAAAATGGTTTTCCCTCAAGAGGAATTTCCCTAGGCATCCCGTAGGCAGGGTCTCCTGAAGCACTGATTCTACTGGGAGATGTCATAGATACCACTTGGGAAATATTTGCTGGATGATTTGTTTGTTGCAATCACTCATAAAAAATCTTTTACCTGATAGTATTTCTTTGCTTTGCCTTGGATATGTAGTAGGTATTAAATAAATGCTGATTGGGTAGAAGAATTTAAGAAATACAAGATTTCTAAGATGTTAAAAACTAGGTATGTACTCCTTAGGAGAGGCAATCTCTAAAGGTGATCCCAGACGCTCCTGAGTTAATTTGGCATGGGACAGAATTCAGCATAAACATCAATGAAAGAGGTAAAAGCTTTAAGATGTTTTGTACAGTGAGCTGAGTGGATTTTTGGTAGTACAACATAAATTTAATAATCCATGTCTATTATGTTGACAACCAGTCTGCACTTTGGAATAATTAAAGAAGTGGCCGGGCACAGTGGCTCACGCCTATAATCCCAGCACTTTGGGAGACCAAAAGGCGGGTGGATCACCTGAGGTCAGGAGTTTGAGACCAGCGTGGCCAACATGGTGAAACTCCATCTCTACTAAAAGTACAGAAATTATCCAGGCATGCTGGTGGGTACTTGTAATCTCAGCTGCTCGGGAGGCTGAGGCAGGGAGAATCACCTGAACCCGGAAGGTGGAGTTTGCAGTGAGCCCAGATCGTGCCGTTGCACTTCAGCTTAGGTGACAGAGCAACTCTGTCTCAAAAAAAATTTTTTTAAGTAAGACTCATTTAAGTTAAATAATGTAACTGAAGCCAAGTTAATGAAGTTTTGCGTAGTAGATGACCTGTTTTAATGACTAAAAAAGAATTGGCAATGGTTGCTAGGTAAATGCTACTTGTAAATGTTTAATAACATTGAAAAAGGTAAACTTTTTTTCCCTTTTTTAATCTTCCATCAGAGATTTGTCCTCACTGGAGAAAAATATAAACATTTTTACAGCATCCTTCAAAATTATTTTAACAATGAAATGTCAGCTTTCATATCAGATTTGAAGCACCAGTTTTTTTTTTTCTTTGAGACGGAGTCTTGCTTTGTCATCCAGACTGGAGCGCAGTGTCGTGATCTCAACCCACTGCAACCTCTGCTTCCTGGGTTCAAGCGATTCTCCCACCTCCACCTCACAAGTAGCTGGTACTACAGGTGCCAGCCACCATACCCAGCTAATTTTCATATTTTTTTTTTTTTTTTTTTTTTTGAGACGGAGTTTCGCTCTTGTTGCCCAGGCTGGAGTGCAATGGCGCAATCTCGGCTCACCGCAACCTCCGCCTCCTGGGTTCAAGCAATTCTCCTGCCTCAGCCTCCCGAGTAGCTGGGACTACAGGCACGTGCCACCATGCCCAGCTAATTTTTGTATTTTTAGTAGAGACGGGG